>CABHPQ010140600.1:32055-47375 GCA_902168405.1 Peromyscus aztecus | reverse complement strand
CGCCGCCAAGGGAAAACCCACCCTCTGCCATATGAGGACACAACAAAAAGGTGCTCTCTAAAACTCAGAAAGCAACCCTCTCCAGAACTGCCACTCATTCCCTTTGTTTCTTCTCACCCTTCAGACATGTAATCACTAGGTTTGTAAACCCATGTAATCTGTACCATTTTGTTGTAGCAGCCTAGATAGACTAAGACATTTGGCAAGCAGCATTGCTAGGACGCAAATTCTGAAGTTTCTGCTACATAGTCCTACACAATGCTTCAACTGTATTCTGTCCAGACTGCAACATTTCCATCACTCAGTGAAGAAGGGTAGCTTCAGGTTCAGACCCCCTCCCAAAAAAAAGTATTTCCTCACAGAAGTACAATGTAAGTTAAGAAACAAATGCCGGGGCTGAAATGCAAGTGGGAATGTTTCAGTGCTTCCTGTCATTCGCAGCCTCCCTCCCTCCCTGAAGAAACCCAAAGGGAAACTCTCTCAAAGCTGTAGGACATTCTGGAAAGCTTTGGAAACACCAGTATTTTGAGCTGCTCTATTAAAGTATTTTCCAGTATTGTATGAGAAAAAATTAGCATCCTCACTGTAACTGGCATGGTCATTGATTGGCTTATGTAAGAAGCTACTTACTTGTCTCTGCCCATTGGGAGCTTCTCAGTTGGTCCATACAGCATTGGCCCACATTTCCACACCAAGGAAAGACTAAGCCACTGCTTTAAGACATGCTTGGGTGTGTTTAAGGTGGTATAGCCACTGAAGGCATTCTTTAAAAAGACATAAATACCAAACTTAATACTTGAAAGCAAAAGATACTATGAGTAGAAAGAGCAGTATTTGATCATTAGCAAATAATCTGTACCACCTTTTCTGACCACCACTTCACTCAGGCTCATATTGGCTGGAGCATCACTCTTCACTTTTCTAGAACATAATAAATTAAATCTTAGTGGGTGAACGAAGCCTCTTTATGTTATCATTTCTAGTCTTTCCAGTCATTGTTCAATTCTCTGCTCTGTTAGCCTTTTGGATAGAAAAAAGTAAAAGATAAAGAACAAGGTTTTCCTGAAATCAGCTGTGGAAATGTTGTCAGGGGCACCTCTGCCCTGCCTTCCCCTACCCCCACACACGCACTTCCCCCCCACCCCACTCCCTCTGCGTGCCAATGAAACTCCAACTGGAGATGGTGCTGAGGTAGTACTGTCCTTGAGAGCACTCTCTAGGGACTGACCCTGTGGTTTACTTTTCTTAGACATTTAAACATATTAGAACGTGTGACCTATGACCTTTACAATAAGAATGAATTCTATTGGCTAGATTCTATTGGTAGAGGATGCAAAGTACATGGGTTCTCTTTCATAGAGATGTGTTTTATTTACTGCAGAATTAGGTCTTGAACAATACTCAGGATATTGTTGTTATATATTCAGGTGGAGGCTGGCTCCTCATAGAATAGCAAAGAATCACCAGATTGACTGACCACTTTCCATTCTGGCATTCCAGGTGACTAGGCTTCATTCATTTCCTCCTGTTGTAGAAAATAGGCCTGTATAATTGACAACCCTGGTTTCTCCAACGCTTATTCTAAGCTGTGCTTCCTACAAAATGTGACCTTTGGAAGCGTTAAAAATCACCTAACAAACACTCATTGAGTATCCACTGTGCACAAGCTTCTACTGGGGTAAGCTATGTAGAAGAAGGCCCTAAAGGAGGCCTCAGAAACCTGTAAGAAATAACGAACTATCAGACAGAATACATTGGTCATTACTCTGGGAAAATGATGACATTTGAATGGAAAAAGCCAGAGTGGCATCCGAGCCAGACCTGAAGACCAACTGTAAGAAGAAAGAGAACCCAGGAGTTGTGGATTAGGCTTTGGCCTGAGTATGTTTTGCTACCAAGTTGCTTTATATTGGTTGTAGCATGGTCTAACATTACTGCTTATGTCTGACATGCTTTTCAAGAACTTCAAGAAGTGATTGGGAGCAATGATAATGGTAGTAGGGGTGACTCAGGCTCTGTTTCTTCTCTCTTCTTTATATAGCAGTGCTATAAATACAGCCCCATTCAAACAGCTCAAGGCTGCTTCCAATGTTAATTCACTCTTCACTGTTTCAATTCCCAGAATACCATCCTACTTACCCTACCATCTACTTCTAGCTCTTGGCACTGATTTCCTTACCTATTACCCCAACAGAAGATCCACCAATGATGGCTGAACAATTGAATGTCTGATTATACAATTCTAACATTAATAAGTTTCCATGGCTTTCAATCACCTTTGAAAGATAAAATCTCTAGATGAACTAGTTTGCCTGGGTAGTTAGCTAAACTTGTTCCTTGCACTTTTTCTACCTGTATGCCAGGCTACACAATTACACTGAGTTATTTTTGGTTCTCCCAGTGATTCATAATCTTTCTTCACTATGTCCTTTGAATTATATCTTCGCCTAAAACCTTTATAAATTTATCTTTCTACTTTGATAGCCAAACACATTTGTCTTTTTATCCTTCTTTAAATATTACTTATTTTTACAGACCTGCTGTGACATCCATATCTAGATTCATTTCCTCTCTTTGGGATCCTACAATTCCTTTATAATTATTCTTACTGCCCACTATATTGCTCTGCATTAATTTTACTTGCTTATATCTATAAGACTGAGATTAAACTTGTGTCTTGTGAGGTGAAGCACAGAGGGAGGATCCGACTATAGCAGATATTAGACCTGAGGCAGTATCGTATAACATGGCATCCACAGAATCTTAGAATATGTATTTCCAGCAAGAAACTGTCTTCTGTGGTGAATTTTACTGGCAATTGTTGATAGATCATCCTGATTCAAGAGTAGAGAGTGGAATGAGTATTAGTTACATCTCTATTTATGATGTTAATGTTTGCTTTGAGTTTATTAACTAGGCTTTATGACAGAAAGCGGAAACAGAATAAAGACTTCTGGAGAGCAAATTGTACAAATTAGAAAAGAATTATTTGTTTCAGATGTGTGTTGATAGTGGCGTTCACAAGAAAAACATGTTTACAGATAGATTAAGATCTCTCTTTAGTCAGACTGAATAAATCTCTTATTAAGTTGTGTGCTGAAATAATTATGAGAAAAAATATCATATTGGTCTTTATTCATTGTGTAGGACTTAGTTTAATAAAGTTTATAATCAGCCATCAAGCAGAAGTAACTTTCCATGACAACATGGGTAACATCGTCCTATCTCTACATTCTGGCTTTTGTTGCTGTCTGTTAGCCTTTAAGATTCTATTGAGAGCCTGTACTAGCTCTTGGCAGATTTTATTATATCATTTACCTCTGATCGAATACGCCAGCACCATGGGGCTCTCAACAATATCTTGCTGTCTCATTTGGCAAAGCCTTTCATCAGGAACAAGGACATTAAAGGAGGAAATGACAAAAAAAAAAATGAAACATGTGTTCCAAAAAATTTGAATAAGATATTTTAGTAAGTCAATTTCATGTCACCATCTTGAAAATTTACAGCAGTCAGCAATGTAAACATGTGCTTGACAAACACCAGCAGCTTGCAGACTGCAAAGTTCATCTACTCATTCAGGGAGGCAGATGTTTCATTTAATATTCTTCATGTTATAGATTGGGATTATTTTTTTCTTTCTCTCTCTTTTTGTCCCTTCTCTCTCTTTCTCTCTTGAAAGGAGGAGGAGAAAATTCCCTGACATGCTACTAACATCATCTCACACTGTGGACCAGATGGTAAAAAATGCAAGGGTTGCAGCTCGGTTTATGGACTACGTTGTGGGGGAAGGAATTTTCTTTCAGAAAGACTTTCAGCTTGATCATTTGTTTCTGAAATCTAAACATGAGTCATTGAGTAAAGTAGTACCAGTCTAACTTCAAAAAACTCCTGCAAAGAAGTGCTTTAAAACACAACGCATCTGGAGGCTGAACCCTGTACACCCGCCCACGCACATCTACAAGAAACAGACAATTGGGAGGTCATTTTACAAATTATGATCCTGTCCTTTATGTGGACAAAGAATTTTGGAAAGCAGTCTCTTTTGCTTTTTATATTGTTTGCTTTATGTGCATTTACACGATCAGCTTTAAAGATTTATCCAATTTCTTGCATCTTTGTCCTTAATAAATTCAGAAGACAAATTATTATTAAGTTCCACCTTATTAAACATTGGTAGTCTTTGAAGAAACCTCAGAACCACTCAACTTCACATCTTCAGATGTATGGAAACCCGGAGTAATACAAATTTTGGTAACATGTGCTGTCCTGAAAGACTTGGAAAAAAATGAAATGGTAACCAGTCCTTGTCCAGTATGTATGGACTGCCATTCTTTTCAAGTGCTGCACTTGTCTAGAAGGCTTTTAAATGAAGCCATGACCCCAGTAAACCTAATAATAAACTAGAGCCTGGCTGCATTGCTGCTCTGAGTGCCAATTGTTCACATCCCATAGCTTTCCATAAATGTTCTTATCACCTGTGGAATAGGTAATGAAGAGCAACATGTCAGAAAACCATGATAGTTTTCCAAAGTCAAGGTTTGCTATATTAATTAGGTATGTGTATGTATGTATCAACATGTCTATATGCCTGTGTGTCTGTGTGTGACCTGTCCTTTAAAGACAAAGAGGCAAATCTTTATGTTTGGGGATACATTTATGTACTGGGTCACAGTGCTGACTGCATTCACCTAGGATTGCACCAGGAAAAGTACCAGAACCACCCTCTTGGTGGGGCAAGATAGTGTTCCATGCTGAAAACCACAGGCCTTAAGATATCAGCATCTTTTCTCATCATTCATATCTTTCTCATGACCTGGATAATACTTTCAAACATGTTGTACCTTTCAGTCTCCTGATTCTTGTCACACAACACACTAGCCTCGTGCTAGTTAATAGCCCCATTTATTCCACCCTAGGGAAAATTGCAGATTTTCAGGCCTGATTCTTACATGTTCTGAATTGCTGAATTAGAAAAAATGGAGAGAAGGAGACGGGGGCAGAGTAGATGCAAGTCACAATTCACTGAGAACTGACAGAGGCAAGTATGGCTTGTAGGACAGCAACATAGGTTGGATGTCACTGATGAACTAAACCTGCTGTGGCCTATCTCAAAGACTATTAGAATATTCAAACATCAGGTAAGCAGTCTGGGTGTCACTGGGCTGCACAACGTGCTTGCTGACTATCTTGATGGCTTTCTTCATGTATGTAGGTTTTAAGTAATTTCACATACTACTATTATTGTGCATTGGTGCATGCACATGTATATGGTTATGATGTGTATCCATGAAAATAGACATACACGTGTCACAGGACACCTGCTGAGGTCAGAGGACACATTGTGGGAGTTAGTTCTCTTCCCACCCTGTAGATCCCGGGACCAAACTGAGGTTGTCAGCCCTGGTGGAGAGGCCTTCACTCACTAAACCATCTGGCCAGCTCACTAATGACTTTCTCAATCCTATGTGGGCACTATGGTAACCTGGTAGGCAAAATGACCGTTACAACCAAGATCCAGCCTATATTAACCTATATTAAGACTTTTACTAGCTCAGGAAACAAAATGAAAAAAAAACCTAAAAAGAATTAAACAAACTTATATTTAAAGAGAGTACATGCTGTTGGAAGGGAAATAAGAAAAAGACCGAGGAGGAACTGGGGGGGAAGGAGGGGGTGAATTTGATCAAAGCATAATAATGCATGTTTGAATATTAAATAAAATATTCTTAAATTCCAATTCATTCATTTTAAAGGACCATACTTCTACATTTTTACATCAAAATCTGATCAAATGACAGTTGTGGTAGGTAGTAATATTATTAAAGAAAAATGTATGTTAGCTAGTCTTTTACAAATGGCCCACATTCATTCTCTCCCCCCTCTTCATATTCTATTTTACATATATATTTTACATTATATAGAAATATATATATATATTCTAGTCTCCATATATACATGGAGAGCCTAGAAAATCCAGAGGCCTAAAAACCACTGATTCAAGACTCTGTCTGAAGCTACAATTACTAATAATCCCTATAGAAACAAAGAGTACTAATTCTATTAGTGTATCTTCCAGTCAGCAACAAAATCAACAAATCTAATTCACAGAGACGCACAAAGGTGAAAATGGCATTGTTAAGAGATAATAGTGCATTTGCTAACCAAAGAAACAACTATTATTGGGTCTGGGTAGAATTCTAAGGAATAGTTGAGGGTCTAGATATAATGTATTAACTAGATCTAAGGCACTGAAGGCATCTTACTAGATCTCAAATACCTAAAATGTAGCCCCATGCTTGAAGAAGTACAGTTGTTCCATTATCTTTGTTTAGTGAAAGATCAATAAAGGAAAACACCTCAGTGTAGGGAATATTCAGGGTGATGCATAGGAAAAGATGCAACTATTTCCCTAATATTTTTTACTATGAAAAATATTTTAAAACATAAAAAGAAATTCAGGCACTGACTTGAGCATCCATGCACTTATGTAAAAGAATTGCAACTTTGCCTCGCTTCTGTGACAGCACACTTTTTTCCTCAAGGAATCAGCATTAAAGTGATGTTGAAGTTCCTTTATCCTCGTTCATCGCATTATTGCTTTACTCTTGAGAACTAACCCTGTTTCTGAAATTAGGATGCCTCATTCTAGGTGTGCATCATCCCAGGCTATTTTAAAAATAAATGTAAATATAAATAATACATGGCATAATTTTTGCATGCTTTAAAAATTAACTAAGTAATATCTTTTGTTATCCCTTTTCAACTTGTTCTTTATGCATTATTTTAGTACCTATTACTGCTAAAGTAAAAAATATGAAGTTAATTTATTTTAACCTCTATAGATTATTTGATGGTAAATTTATCTTCTCTACATTATGTATTGATAGATTATCCTCTAAAAGGTTTTCCAAATTTAAAATCTAGAAAATGACATATGAATTGAGTTTATATATCCCTACATTAACATTTATTTTTGACAGACTTTTACATTTTTTATAAATCTAGTAACTATGAAGTTTTTCTTTGTTGTTTCCTTGTGGAGGAGTAGTGACTGCCCAGCTCGCTCCTGCTGTCTTTGCTTATTTTTGTCAGCAATCTCACAGAAAACATCTACAACACTAATCATGAATCAAAACAGTTGCCACATCTCTCAAGTTACTGGATTTGAATAGCTTTTGATGTACATGAAATAGTTGACTTCTACACTGACTTGTGCTGTTCCTTATTGAAACAGTTTGAGAAAAACAGAAGTTCATTATGTGGGAAGGACAGGCCAGAGACAAAACTGACTGGCATTTGAGTGTGAGAAAAACTCAGACATCTTCCCATATCATTTAATTAGGAAAGAATGGATCAGATATTCCGGGGGATAATGAGACATTTTCATATTTTAGTAAATATAGTCATTTGAGTGATGATTACTAAATTTCTGTACTTATAGAAAAATACTTCAGAAATATAAAACTGTACTACTGCCATATGCTCCGTTTTTTTTAACCAATATAAAAATCTAATTATCACAGAACCACTCATCGTAATTAAGAAGTAGTGTCTATAAATAAGGAATAGGAATGCCACTTATTTCTTAACATTCTAAAGGCAAATATATCTACCTATTATCCTTTTCAATAACCTGACACAATGACAATGGAATGGAAGGTTGTCACCGCATAATAATACCTGGCTGAGAAATTATACCGAGGTGAAGCAGAGGCATTTATCAAAAATAACTGTCGGAATGAAGGAGAAACTGGCATTTTTTCAGCTGAGAGACATTGATCCTGTGATAATGTTCTATTAAAATAACTTTATTTTTGTTACACCAATTGATTGATTTTGACATAATTGTTTTTAAAAATAGAATTTGATTTGCTCTGGTCCATTTCTCTTCTTGGAGTATGTTTACAAAATGGTGCTTCCCTTTAACACTATGAAATGCATCTTCAAAACATTAAAGGAGGTGAGAACAGAGCACCTCTATCCATTTCTTACTCAACCTACTCCCAGGGTCTGAATTTTAATCCCACTTTATACATGCTACTGAGTTATACCAAGAGAGCTGGAAAGATGGTATTTTTCCATTCAGGCACCAACCTGCATACTTCTTTCACCATTAAAAACCTACTCCAGTTTCCCATTGAATGAGCTATTCAAAAAGACTGAAGAATTCCATGGTATCATTTATGTCTGTACAATACTGCTTCTCTCTTACCTCTATTGTATTATGCAGATGCAATATTTAAACATGAAAGTTAGGTACCACCTCACATTGGACAGCTAAAGTCTCTGCAATTTGTTTTCTACAAATTAATAGTTTGCAGTTTTAGTACTTGAAAGATTATTGATATCTGCAAGTAGATTTTATATGAAGGGTGTCTGATTAATAATGCTTAGAACTATAAAATAATGTGGAAATTAAAAACTGTTGTATTTAGACTGTTAGGTTAAGAGCAGGACACATATTTATCTTTGTATTCCCATAGAAGATAATATTGTAGGTGTAAGAATGCAATTCAGGCTGGGCGGTGGTGGTGCACGCCTTTAATTCCAGCACTAGGGAGGCAGAGCCAGGCGGATCTTTGTGAGTTCGAGGCCAGCCTGGTCTACAGAGCAAGATCCAGGAAAGGCACAAAGCTACACAGAGAAACCCTGTCTTGAAAAAAACAAAAACAAAACAAACAAACAAACAAAAAGAATGCAATTCAGTCTCAGTAAATATTAGTTAGGCACTTAAAGTAGATGCTCAGAAAACATGAAGTTTCTTAAACTTCACATGATGCTTGAGCAATCTACCCAAGATCCCTAATGCCTCACACATGTTTTGCAATGTGATATTAGCTGGGACAAGTAAATGTGTCTTCAGTTTTAGAATCTAGCCCGGAGTGTCTCTCAGTAAGAGAAACATGTCCATTAGCCTGATTTATGTTTAAATATGCTTTGAAAAAAAATCTTACGGAAGCATCAATTTAATTACCATCATAGACAAGTACAGATCCATCTCTTCAAAAGAGCTTTATTTTTATGTTATTAAAGGCAACATTCAGAGTAGATAATTCATAATTATATTTTGTTCATTCTCTCTAAATTTTCATTTAGCAAAAGAATGTCAATGATCTTATTAGTGAGATAAAAAAGCAGATTTCATTTTAATTAATATAAAATCACATACAGCATTCCTCAGTCAGTTTTAACCTATGTTTAATATTTTACCCAAACATATATGCACTTATGCACAAAATATGTGTGGCAGTTTGAATGTAATTTGCCTCCATAATCTCATAGGGAGTGGCACTATTAGGAGACATGGCTTTGTTGGTGGAAGTGTGTCATTGGGGCAGGCTTTGAGGTTTTCCTAAGCTCAGGATTTGCTCAGGGTCTTAGTTGACTTGCTGTTGCCTGCAAGATGTAGGACTCTCAGTAACTACTGCCTGTACACAGTCGTGCTCCCAGCCATGATGACAATGGATTTATCATCTGAAACTGCAAGTGAGCCAAGCCAATTAAATGTTTTCCTTTATAAGAGTTGCTGTGGTTGTGGTGTCTCTTAACAGCAATAGAAACCCTAAGACAGAAGTTGGTACCAGGAGGTGGATATTGTGATAGGCCTGACTATTGGTGAAATTATTAAGGCCACTCCACGTAATTAAAAGGGAGATTTATTTAGTGGTGTAACTTACAAATGAAGGGATAGGTAGGTTGCAGGTTCTGGGAAAGATGCAGCGCAGTCAGGCGGTGTTCTCTGGAGAACTCTCCTCGGTCTACCTCTAGCGTCCAGGGTCCAGGAAACAAGAGAGTGCAGTGCATCTGGATCTCGGGTCTTCAGGGCCCTCTCTTGGCCCTGCCTTGTAGGCGTGACAGTTACCAAAGCCTCAGTGGGGGTTGGAACTTCCAGACCAAAGCTGGAATGGCTACCCACTACACCTGACTATGTTTTTGTTTGAAGAAATGTGGACTTTGGTACTTTGGGTTATGAAAGCAGCAGAATGCTTTAAGCGCTGCTTAATGGGCCATACTCATGGGGGAATGGAAGACAGTGGTGCTAGGAGTTATTTGAATTGTTGGGGGCTCACTGAATTTGTTTCAAAGGAGTAGAATTTTAGTATGTGGCCTAGAGACCATCCTTGTGATATTTTGGTAAAGAAAATGGCTGCCTTTTGCCCTTGTCTGAAGAGTCTGCCTGAGGCTAAAATGAAGAGTTATGGATTAATTCTGTTAGCAAACGAAATCCGAAAACAGTCTACTATAGACTCTGCTGTCTGGTTATCAGTGTTCATGCTTATCAAGATTTATAGTGAAAAGGAGCAAGCTGAGAAGGGTAAGATACAGGTGTAAAATTTAAGGGGAAAAGGAACACCAAAATTGAAATGGAACTAAGTTCAAGGAGATAAACAGATTAAGAAATGGAATAAAGGAAGGACATGGACAATGAGACAAAACAGCCTATAGAATGGGAAAAGATCTTCACCAACACCACATCTGACAGAGGGCTAATCTCCAAAATGTATAAAGAACTCAAGAAACTAGACAGCAAAATACCAAACAATCCAATTTAAAAAATGGGCTAAACAGAGAATCCTCAACAGAAGAATCTCAACTGGCTGAAAGACATTTAAGGAATTGCTCAACATCCTTAGTCATCAGGGAAATGCAAATCAAAACGACTCTGAGATACCATCTTATACCTATCAGAATGGCTAAGATCAAAAACTCTGATGACAGCTTATGTTGGAGAGGATGTGGAGCAAAGGGAACACTCCTCCACTGCTGGTAGGAGTGCAAACTTGTACAGCTACTTTGCAAATCAGTATGGTGCTTTCTCAGAAAACTGGGAATCAATCTACCTCAAGACCCAATGATATCACTCTTGGGCATATACCCAAGGAATGTTCAATCATACCACGAGGACACTTGCTCAACTATATTTATAACAGCATTATTCATAATAGCCTAGATGTCCCTCAAATGAAGAACGAATGAAGAAAATGTGATATTATATACACAATGGAGTGCTACTCAGCAGTAAAAAACAATGACATCATGAAATTTGCAGGCAAATGGATGGGACTAGAAAATATCCTCAGTGAAGTAAGCCAGACTCAGAAAGACAAACATAGTATGTATTCACTCATAAGTGGGTACCAGGTGTAAAGCAAAGGATAACCAGACTACAATCCACAGCTCCAGAGAAGCTAGCTAACAAAGAGGAATCTAAGAGGGACACATGGATTGCCCTGGGAAGGGAAAATAAATGAGATCTCCTGAGTAAACTGGGGGTGAGGGGAGACAATACAGGGTAGGGAATGGGGGAATGAGAACATTAGGGAATGGGATGGTCAAGCTGGAAGAGGAACGGAGGGGGAGAGCAATGAAAGAGATACCTTGATAGAGGGAGACATCATGGGGATAGGGAGAAACTTGGTGCTAGGAAAGTTCCCAGGAATCCACAAGGATGACCCCAGCTTACAATACTAGCAATACTGGAGAGGGTGACTGAGCTGGCTCACAGCAGTAATCAGATTGGTGAATACCCAAACTGTCATCATAGAGCCTTCATCCAGTAACTAATGGAAGCAGATGCAGAGATCCACAGCCAAGCACCAGGCTGAGCTCCAGGAGTCCAGTTGAAGAGAGAGAAGAGGGATTCTATGAGCAAGTGGCATCAAGATCATGATGGGCAAACCTACAGAGACAAGAGAACCAAGCTAGTGGGGACTCATGAACTTTAGACCAACAGCTGTGGAACCTCCACGGGACTGGACGAGGCCCTCTGCATAAACAAGACAGTTGTGTAGCTTGTTCTTCTTAAGGGGCCCTTGGCAGTAGGATCTGGTTCTATCCCTGGTGCATGAACTGGCTTTTTGAAGCCCATTAACTATGGTGGGACACCTTGCACAGCCTTGATGCAGAGGGAAGGGCTTGGACCTGCCTCAACTGAATGTACCAGGCTCTGCTGACTCCCCATGGGAGGTCTAACCTTTTAGGAGGAGGGGAAGGGGAGTGGTTTGGGGGGAGGAAGGCTTGGTGGGTGGAGTGGGAGGACAGATGAGAGGGTGATCTGTGGTTACTATGTATAATGAATAAAAAATTTATTAATAAAGAAAGTAATAATTTAAAAGAAAGAAAGGTAATAAAGGGAGTGATCACCTCCAGGCAAGATCTCACCCGCTAAGTTTCCAACTTGGGAATTATATTGGTGCATGCTTTTAATCCCAGCACTGGGGAGACAGAAGCTGGCATATCTCTGAGTTTGAGGTCAGCCTAGTCTATAGAGCAAGTTCTAGGACAGCCAAGCTTTGGCAGTGAAAGACAGAAGCTGGTGAAGATATAGTTGAATGAGGGGCCATGTTCCAGCCCTAGCAAGCAGCAGAACTTGGTCGCTTTGGACATGTGGTTCTGGCTTTAGAGTTAAGGATAGAAGAAACAGGTTATGGAATTTGCCTACATGCCTAAAGAAAGCTGCTAAAACCAGGCATGTGTCAGGAATGTCTCTGAATGAAGCTGTGAAGTTGAAGCCTGGATTGCCTTGAAGACCCCAAGATGTTAGTGATGCCAGAACCATGGGATACCTGCCATACTAACAGGGTGATTGCCCAAGAAAAAGAAGTGCCTTGCAGTCAACAAAACTGAAAGCAATTGGAGATCTGAAGAGCATTTTGACATCTGACATGGAGATGCAGAGTTTGGAGTTTGCCCAGCTAGTTTTCAGTCTTGCTGTGGTCCAGTATTTCCTCCCTATGCTCCATTCCTTACATTTTAGAGTAGTAATGTATATCCTGTGCCATTATGTGTTGAAAGTATATGATCTGCTTTTCTATTTTGATTTTTACAGATGATTACAGTTAAGAAATTGCGTGAATCTCAGAAGACTTTGAACTTCATACTTTAAAACATTGTTGAGATTGTGATAGACTATGAGGACTTTTGCAGTAGAACTAAATGAATTTTGCATTATGATACTGTAACAGGCTTATGGGGGCAGGGAATGGAATGTGGTATTTTGAATGTAATTGGCCCCCATAATCTCATAGGGAGTGGCACTATTAAGAGGTGTGGCTTTGGTGGAGTGGGTATGGCCTTGTTAGAGGAAGTGTGTCACTGTGAGGGTGGGCTTTGTGGTTTCCTATGCTCAGGATATCGCACAGTATCTTAGTCGTGTTCCTGTTGCTTGCTCTGTCAACTACTGCTCCAGCACCACATCTGCCTGCATACATGGCTCCTAGCCATGAAGATAATAGACTAAACATCTGACTGTAAGCCATCTCAATTAAATGTTTCCTTTATAAGAGTTTTGGTGGTCATGGTGTCTCTTCTCAGCAACAGAAATCATAAAACAATATGCAAAATGGATTCTGGAATTCTAATTCCAATCTGTCATTCCTTTTACACAGGGACATTTTTATGGAAATGATGCAAAGTGAGAAGCAGTCACTTGGTCCTACCAAAATATTGCAAATATACATAAAGTATAATTTACACTAAGATATTTGTTATATAATTATTTTCTAGTCTTATCATAGCACCTACCCAGTAGGACCCCAATAAATATTAATTTATCATAATACTCACTTGACAAAGTCATTGAATTTGCTCAAGAAATGAAAGGTCAATGGCCATCCGCTATGTGACTGTTGTTTACCTGCAGAAGAAACTGATAAGCAAAGGCAGTGTGCATTGCTTACAGGTGATCACCAGTTATCTGTGCCACATAAGTTAGTTTTCTTCCTTTGTATCATCGTGTTTTATATATTGAACCTCACACATTGCCCACCTCCTGTGTAGAATTTACACAAGCACTGAAGATTGTGGAATACCCAAGGAAATCATTTTTCAGTCGATTGAGTTCTTAATGGAAAAAGCTCTCTGAATACCATCTTACAAATTAGAAGATCCCCTGCTTCCTAAGTAGTTCAGCTGAAACCAGCTTTGTATTTATCCTTCGGGTCATTCAGGCTGAAACGTTGTTAAGTCTTAAGTCCAAAAGTCAGACTTTTACAGGTAAAATGTCACGTCCTTTTAGGCTTCCACCGACCTTTGAAATCAGCTTAGGGATTTGGAGCATTGTGTGTGGATTTCCACATTTTATATCCCCATATTTAACAAATGATCAAATGTAACTCCCAAGAACACTATTTTTACAAGCTTGACATTTTGTGTTTGAGAGGTGACTATCTGACTCTTTTTCGATAAATTTATTGGTGGGGGACTTCGGTGATTCTTTGGTCTTTTCCACCCACATTTACTAGAAGAAACTAAATGTTTTACTATATGGTTAGCAGTAACTAATGCTTTAAAACAGCCACTAAAAGATGCAAAACTATAACTTTGTAGCTGTTTAACTTAAGAGGCAATGTGGTGAAAGTAGACACAATAAATTCTATTTAATAATGATGATGGTGAAAATTCCAATCCATGTCCCAGGTCATAAATTACTTGAGGCCTTACTTGTCTATATTGTGTTCTCTGAAGGTTATTGTCCATATGTAGTTCATAGTATTACATTTCCTGGTTTATTTATTCTGGAACAATTTGCTATTGTAAAATCTTAATATTGGTTCTCAATCTGATTGAACATTATTTATCTGGGAAGAGCAAAATAGAAACAGCAACAAAGCCACCTAGGTAGAACTCCAGTTCAAGTAAATCGGAAAATTTGATACTTGTTATACTGTCAGTGGTTTCAAGGTTTTCCAATGCAGTTTCTGTGCATTCCCAAAGCTTTGCACCATCCTAAGAGCTATTTGATAATAGACACTTCTATAAATTATTATAAATGCATTATGAAAGCAAGGGATGGAATATTTTATTGGAACTCTTTGTACTTAGCATCTAGTTCTTGGCAGTAAGATGGTCCTATATCTCTTTATTTAATAACATTTATTCAGAATTTCCTGTGGAGGACAGTAATTGGAATGCATCGGTCCATGCTGTGAGGCACAGCATTCACTAAAGGATGAGGACACAAGGACATCTCTCCCTCTTCAGACTCAGATGTTTACCTGGACTGAGACTTATGTATTTCATAATTTCAGATATGGAAAACTAAAGAGAAAAAACAAAACTTAACATCGTCCCCCATACCTCACTCACATACTTCTGTATGACATCTTGCTAACTCCTTTTCATGAAGTAAACTTAAACAGGAAGTACCAAATTAAATGGAACTGAATCCTCATGACAATCTCACAGCTATGGCCAGAGAATCACTTAAGAGCAGGAATCAAGTATATGTGTGTGTGTGTGTGTGAGAGAGAGAGAGGGGGAGAGAGAAAGAGAGAGAGAGAGAGAGAGAGAGAGAGAGAGAGAGAGAGAGAGAGAGA
>CABHPQ010140600.1:0-32045 GCA_902168405.1 Peromyscus aztecus | reverse complement strand
AGAGAGAGAGAGAGAGAGAGAGAGAGAGAGAGAGAGAGAGAGAGAGAATGGATATCTTTATTATAAGTGAGAATCAGATATAGAAATATATCAATGAAGGAAAGCAGACTTTGAGTGCATATAGTTTGTGCAGGACTGTATTTCCACTATAGATTGGCTATTGCTATGCCAAAAAAAAGGAAATAATCTGTTGTAACTCAAGTTATTTGACTGTTCTTCAATTCCAATATGATGATCTTTGGTTTGGGTTGGTCTCATTTTAAGTCTTCTAGAGGATTTTGTTTGTTTTGTGTTTTGTTTGTTTGCTTGTTTTATTTGGGAGATATCAGGATAACTAGAGTCTCCCATACAACCCCTCAAAAATCACAGCTTATTAATCATTCATGGTCCACTGAGTAAAAATCAACTCGTAGAGTTTAAAATACAATACATTGATCTGTATCTTGAATAATAAATATGCACTTTAGAATAACAGAGACAAGTGCCTTCAAGTTTCAAGGCAGTGAAACAGGAGTTATTTTTAAATGAGTGGCTTGAATCTGGATATGGGTGCTCACACCTGTAATCCCAGGACAGAAGAAGCTAAGGTAGCAGAATCACTGAGTTGAGATCAGCTTGGTGTATACTGTGAGTATCAGACAAGCCTGGGTTAGAGAGTGAGACTCTCTTTCAAATAAGCTAATACAATAAAATGATAAAATACAACAATAGTGAGTGATGAAGCAATCACTTTCTTGACTTGCTCTGTTCTTTCCAGCCTATATTCTGGGGACTTCACTCCTCCCCAGTCAATCTAGAATTCTAGAAACAGCAAACATTACAGGCAATCGTCTGTTCTGATGCCGGGAGGATCCCTCAGATTTAGACTTGAGATAATGATCAACTACACAGCATCTGACCATATCCACTCTCCCATGTAATCACTTCCTATTCTTACTCCATGTCTTCACTTGTGTAATTCAGGAGTCATAGCTAACACCCGGACATCACTCAGGTCTCCAGATGCTCTGTCTGCCCAGTGTGAACACAATGAATATATTTGCTTCCTATCACCTGTCTCTGCTATTTGATTCTTAAAGCAAAATGTGGCCAAATCTGGTCTGCTGGGAGTTGGGCTTAGCTAAAGCAAAGGAGGAGGACAAGTTCGAGAAACTCAGAATTATCATGTACAGTAGTGTGGCCTCACACAGTGGCATTAGCCAACTGGAAGGCAAAGGAAACAGTTTTGCTTTATTTTGTTGGACAACACTTGAGTGTTCTTAAATGAATTTCTGTATACTATTTTGAGGACATAGTCAAAAAGTAATCTAATTCAACTCCAATTGCTCTGTAGATAAAAGATCCAGACCAAAATATCCATATTAAAAGAGAAGGAAATTTTGATAACTCTAGTTGATGACAGAACCAGAAGCAGACAGAACCAGTCTCCCGACTCAAACTCAGGTATGACACGCATTTCCTTGTCAAGACAGAGATACATGCAAAAATTCACATTTTGAGCAGGCATTGAAAGGGAGCATTATGATGGAGACAGTTACAAAACCTTCATTTCTAGAAATAACAAAATGAAAACTCATATGCCTTAAAGAAGCCATTTCAGATCAATCAATTCTACACACTTTTAGGCCACTCACTTGCACGTTACTGACTTCTCCTGGGGAATGCAGTCATCCCTGGATAACCCTATGCATTATCAATGATTTGCTCATTGGAGTTTCGCCGAGGACATCATCTCACTCAAAGGAGAATACATACGCATTGATTAATCCCCTCATCAGTTTTGCTTCCTTTTCAGTTTATTGTCTACTCTAATATTATTGTCTTTACTAGATTCCTTCTTAAAAGATTCTTAAAAATAAAAGATAGGCATATCATTAAAATCATCAAAATTTCAAAATAAGATATGTTATGGTTTACCCATAACAGGAGTATGAATTTGTATGGTCTGTTTGTTTTGTTTTGTTTTTGTTTTTTTATTTTATTTTATTTTACAATACCATTCAGTTCTACATATCAACCACAGATTCCCCTGTTCTCCCCCCTCCCGCCACCCTCCCCTTCTCCCCAGCCCACCCCCCATTCCCACCTCCTCCAGGGCAAAGCCTCCTCCAAGGACTGAGATCAACCTAGTAGACTCAGTCCAGGCAGGGCCAGTCCCCTCCTCCCAGGCTGAGCCAAGCTACCCTGCATAAGCCCCAGGTTTCAAACAGCCAACTCATGCAATGAGCACAGGACCCGGTCCCACTGTCTGGATGCCTCCCAAACAGATCAAGTCAATCAACTGTCTCACCCATTCAGAGGGCCTGATCCAGTTGGGGGCCCCTCAGCCATTGGTTCATAGTTCATGTGTTTCCATTCATTTGACTATTTGTCCCTGTGCTTTATCCAACCTTGGTCTCAACAATTATCACTCATATAGACCCTCCTCTTTCTCGCTAATTGGACTCCCGGAGCTCCACCCGGGGCCTAGCCATGGATCTCTGCTTCCAGATCCCTCAGTCATTGGATGGGGTTTCTAGCACAACAATTAGGGTGTTTGGCCATCCCATCACCAGAGTGGGTCAGTTCGGGCTGTCTCTCGACCATTGCCAGCAGTCTATTGTGGGGGTATCTTTGTGGATTTCATACCAAAAGAGCACTTGCTCAGCTATGTTCATATCAGCATTATTTGTAATAGCCAGAACCTGGAAACAACCTAGATGCCCTTCAACTGAAGAATGGATAAATAAACTGTGGTACATATACACAATGGAATACTACTCAGCAGAGAAAAACAATGACATCATGAGGTTTGCACACAAATGGATGGATCTAGAAAAAATCATCCTGAGTGAGGTAACCCAGACTCAGAAAGACAAACATGGTATGTACTCACTCATAGGAGGATACTAGATGTGGAGCAAGGATGACTGGACTGCTACTCACAACACCAGGGAGGCTACCTGGAAAACAGGACCCCAAGAAAGACATGGGGATTGCCCAATGATGGAGAAATGGATGAGATCTTCATGAACAGCCTGGACATAAGTGGGGGAAATGAAGGGCGAGGGTCGAGGGAAAGAGAGCTTGGGGGAGCAGGAGACCCCAGCTGGATCAAGAACAGAGAGGGAGAACAAGGAATAGGAGACCATGATAAATGAAGACCACATGAGTATGGTCTGTTTTTAATGTATATTGAAGTTCAGAAGTTTCCTGAGTACTAGTATGTCTTCCATAGAAGAGGAAAATAGAAATTATAGATCATATCTGAAAGGATAACTTTCCAAAGGTTGGAGAATAACAAAGTTCTGAATGTGTTTGTAGAAATTTTCCCATTAAACAACAGTAAACATATCACTCCAGGGTGATGTTACATGCGATCGTAGGTGACACAGGATGAGACTGATTAGGAAGAAAGGCATTCCAAATGGCATTGGAATAATAGATGTTTGGTGTGTTCAGCAACTCTACCTCCTTTGTTTTCTTCGGCCAGTACTAAGGGATGTTATACATGAGACAGGAGGATGTTAAAATTACTATCAAGAATTGTCAGCATATGTTAAAATAATCCATTCAAAACAAGGATTCAAGAATCATTTAAGAACACTATTGATGGTTTCTGTGCAGAAGAATTAGCTAATAATTATCACTTTGACAACTCCTGTGATATTTGGTGTGAGCTAATGGCATAGAGGTGATTTAAGAATCAGTAGATAGTATTTATCAAATGTTTAACCTTTCCTTTACAGACAGATCATCAGAAAATGGGAAGGATAGTCATGAAATGCATCCCATGCCATTTTGATAAGTAATGTGTCTTATCAAAGTAAAACAGTAAACACAATACTGCTTTTTGTTTTACATCAGATTAAGTAGCCAGCACATTCGCTATGTACAGCAGTGGGGACTATGGACATAAATAGCAAATTCCATCTGCGAGTGTTATGAAACTCAAATATGTATTGGGTAATTGACAACTGGAGTAAATGTAATATAAAAGAGTACCAACCAACAGCCCAGATTTGGGGTTAGAATAGAGAGAAATTAAATCCTGGCACTTACATTTGCCTGGTTTAGGCAGATGACATCACTCTAACTCAGTGTCCTCATTTGTATCATAGTTGCTATGTACAGAGGTTTCACTGCCTATCAGGAAGTCTCTAAGAACCTCTGTGTGTTCATCACTTAACCCTGAAGATCCACTTTCATCTCTCTGATTGCATAGATGAGGAGCCAGAACATATCACATTGAAGGAACTCCTCTCAGAAGGGAAAGGCAGCAAACAGTAGAGCAAGAATTTGGAAGAGATAGATTACTTATAAACAAGTGAACCTACCTCCTACAAGAAGACAGGAAAGGATGAGAGGAGAACACAGCAGTGCTAAGTACATGCCCTGGGAGGAACTAAGCATGGTAAACATGGCCAGTAGCTACCCATGTTGTCATGGTTTCTGTTGGTTTATATGTTGCTATGACTGATCACTCATACTCTTGTCAAAATTATGAGGAGGAGGTTGGCTGTTAAGACAACAGATGTCAGTAGCCATTGAGTACATTTTTCTTATTAGATACAGTGAAGTTCATTCTTAATAAATTGAGTAAATAATAACTATTTTACATTTCAAAGGCTTCTTTAAAAAAAAAAGTCCTTTTCCTTTAAATCTAGGACATCTGTTCCGGGGAAGGTGGGGGCAGCATTTTCTTCCCATAAGCATTTTTGTTTAAAACATTATTAAAAAGAAGCTCAGACTTAATTACAAAATGATCAAGATATAGAAAACTATAACAACAAAATACACAAAAGAGCCTGAATACTTACCCAGGAAACCAAAACTGTGTGATGATTCTCAACTACTTATGAGCTTTCAGAATGACTGAGCAGAAAGAAAAATATCCATGTTCTTAAAAAATTCTGACAATTCAATAAAAAGAGGAACATGACCTCTATAGCTCCAGCATTCATCATTTTGTATCATTTAGACCAAAATAAAAGTTTTAATTTATAACTTAACTTCTTAGTTTGGAGATAAACAAAAATAAATAGGAAAAAAAGTGGTATTTATTTCCACTTTCCACTATAAGCTGAGTAAGTACAGTCAGGCAGCCTCCAGAAAAGCAATCTGCAATCTATAAAATATAGTAATTCTCTCTTCAAATACAGTAGCATGAATTTTAATTAAGTAATATTAGATAAATGCCATGAGATCTGTGGATGAAAGATGTTTCAGAAAGCTGATAATTATTTTTTTATTATTATGTCCATCCTGGAAAACCTCTGAGGGTTGATTTCTTGCTGCTTATAATTCCCATTCTTTCCGAATTACTGTTGATTCAAACATACTGACACCGCAGGGAAATGTTGAGTCAGCTGGGAGCACGGCTTGACTCTTCCATCCTCCTTTCTCTAGTCCCCACATTTCAGACAGATCTGTGGTTTAGAGACAAGATTTAGGGATTTTCATTGTCTTTCTCTCTTTAATTAATGCCCCATTTTACTTGTTATTGTTTTCCTTTAAGCAAAGAAATCACAGTGTCCACACATGTCTATATATATTTTCAGGAATAGAAAAATCAACATTGGCATTAATTCCGAGGTCCAGGCTAGTTAAGTGGGTGGAACCATGCACAAATCAGAGCGTGTGTATGATCCAGGTGTGCTGGATGGAGGGCTCCCAGTGGTGAGAGGGCAGGAGGTCAGCGTTCCCTTCTGGCTTTTAATTCTCCCCTTGCCAAAAACATTTTCCTGTAAATGTAGCTTTCACATTATTGAAGGGGATTCCAAACCAATATTTCTTAGAGAGATAGTCACGTGTTCAGAAAACTATGTTCAAAGGACAAAGTAGAGGTTTGAAGCGGTGCTGTGTGTTATACTAATCTGAATTTATGTCATCCATATTGAAGTTGCCATTCAGCATTGCTTAAGCTTAAAAAAAAATGTCTCTCGCCAACATTCTCCCTCCTCGACACTCTACCTCTAGGTAAAATCAGCTAATTCCTAAATAATTTACAACTTACAGGCTCCAGCACAACAGGATATACATTACAGGGTGGTTTTCATGTGAATAAGTTTCTGTGGAAAGAATAACACGGTTTTAATAGCTCTCCAAAAAAACGTGACATAGGAAATTTGAATCTCAACTTGCAAGTTTATAGAGTATTTTCACAAATGAATTATGCATTCAGGGAAGTGTCGATACTGGAAATGTCATCATAGACATTTAAGATGATGATCTGATGAGCCAAGCCTTTGTCCTATCCAATTCTCCACAATGTTATCTTCTTGAAAGTCTGGGAAAACTGCACACATGATTGACCGAAGCCTAAAGGTAGATCCCAGAATGGACCATATGCAGCACCAGTGTGCCTACAGGCTGGGGGTCTATTTTGACTCTCCTAAACATCTGTTTTCCAATCTCATGTGAAATCTAAACATTTCCCCTGTCTTCTTATTCATGTGGCTTCCTGCTTCCTCACTTGAATTTCTATGTACTTTGATGGAATGCTGTTCAAAAAACGGCAGCCATCCTTCAGAAAGCAAAAAACCGAGTTTGTGGACTGTAGTCAGGAAATTGTTAATAGAGAAAGAACTCTTTTCCCAAGCTGCTGTGACTTTCCTTGGTGACTTGGAAGGTGACTTCTCATCAAAGACAACAGGGATAATCATTTTCTAGCCAAAAGCAGAGTTAACAAGTGGGACCAACTCTACTTTCCCGAGGCATACTAGTTGCCTCCGCTGCTAGGGGTAATTTCGTACACAACTTGAGATGGTTTCTCCTCTTGTCTAATTTCATGGATTAGCAGACATAGCTCAAATAAGTTATGCTCACAATTATGGTTCATAATGTATAATAATTTAAATCAATAAGGGGAATATGCATATGCATACTAGTCTAGAAGATGTTCAAAAAGTAACACAGAAAACAGAACAATTCGCAAAGGAAAATGTAACCGTGTCATCCATCCCCAAGTGTCAAATAGAAACCTCATCCTCCCAAAAGATTACTTTGTATCTTATACCCACTAAGTCAATACACTCTTGTATTGAAGTCTTGTGTTTGTGAAAATAAATCATTTATATAATTCTTGAAGTGGCTGGTTAATATTACCTGCTGTGGAGAGCTGAAATATTCACTCTTAAACATCACTGAACTATAAATGAGTACTGGTAGTTTCCCAGTCCTTTTGTATGTAATGCCTGTATTGTGAGGTTATTCAAACACCATGTATATAGCTACAGGTATCTTAAATCCTGAAATAAAATACAATAAGAAATTTGTGGAACAGGCTCTAGGAAATGTTAAAATATAATAGTATTTCTATCAAGAACACACCAGAAAAGCACGAGCGTTAAAAGAATAAAGATATAAGCTCATCATATACAAATAAACAAATTTGACTCTAGAACTCCTCTAACTATATCATTCAAGATACATTTTAGTAAGTTCTACATTGCCCATGAATGGACAGAGTGGCTGCGGGTAACCACAATGCACAAGTATGCATTTCAAAAAAACTAGAAGAAAGAATTTTTTTAATGTTTTCACTGCAAAGAAAAAGTGTTTGAGATGGATGCTTATTCTGATTTTAGCATCACATGATGTGTATGTTTCAAGGTATCACATAGTTCCCCACAAATATGTGCAGTCTTATGTCAGTTTCAAAAATAAAAAGCGGTCAGTTCTTACTTGGCAAAAGTGGCTGGATCAAGGACGTATGAATTAAGTGACAAGTGCCATGCTAAACTTGCTACAATCTGAAGTCAGTTTAATGTAGTTCAGCCAGTCACTGTGGAAAGCAGAAGTAAGGCATTGCAGAGTAACACACACACAGCACTGCCTGAAGAGACAGTGTTGGTAAAGCTCAAAGAAAGGGAGCACTCTGGAAGGTCACCTGTGAGAAAATGCCTCACCAGGCACAGCAATCACAGTGACTGCGGGGTGGTGAGGATGGGTCCTGCAAGGCTGGGCCTCCCTCTTGTCCACCACCGTGCCCCTCATGCTATGGTAAAAGAACCTACTAACTCCTTGTTGTTTAATGAAAACACGTGAAATCCAGGTAAACTTTAGTCTAAACTGTTGGAATTTTCCCACAGTACAGTAAGTTGTCAGCTGAAAGAAATCTGAGCACAAGATACACAGGAAGACCGTTTATCTCTGTAACTCTTTTGCAGATCTAGAAGGTCTCAAAATAAAATGATGGCTTTTAAGTTTTGCTCTTGAGAATCAAGAGAGGTGACGAGATAAGAAGGGAAGACTAGCTGCCCTGCCCCTTGCTCTGAGGCCTTTGTGATGGTGGCAGCATTTGTGCAAAGAAATTCCAGAAGCTTCCCAAAGGAAAAGCAAGAAAGGATAGAAAACACAATGACTAGCAAACTGTATGATTTCCCCAAGGATCTTCAGCATACTGGAGAAGTCTAACTTTTGCAGTTACAGAGTGCAGAATGCTGTACTTTTCTATTATCTGTTAATTTGTTTGGATATTGATGTAAAGGCAGCTCATAATGACTCTGTAAACAAATGCCCAGATTATGTTTAAATCAGTCATTTTAGCTCTATTCAGTGTAAGAAGTGAACAGCCTCAAGCTTTCCTCAGAGGAGGGAGCAGCATTATTGAAAAAAAGGGGAAGGAAAGAAGCAAGGGGAGAGAGAGAAGCAAGACATGAAAGAAGAAAAGTGTGGAAGAATGAAAACCCTTTACAAACGTGCTGTGTGGGGCCGCAAATGGGTCATCTTTACTCTTCTGAACGGATGGAGTAAAGTGGCTGCAGTATCACTGGAGAAGACAATGCCTTGTTACCACACTGAGCTCTTCATTCTTAAGTAATATTTCATCAGCGTAGAACTGAGTAAGATTTCACTTCATCTGCTTTCTCTTTTAAAAAGGTCATTTCCTAAAGCAGCAAATGATATATCTCTAAAAGTCAAAGGTGAAATATAAACAAACACAATGTCATTGTGACACATAATATCCTGTATTTGTCTTCAAATAAACTGACCCTTAGTCCTTCATTACACTGACATTTTGAAATCAGTTTCCCACCTTGATTTACTTCTGCAGATATGAATTTGGTCTTCATCATGTATCCCTCTTCCAAACTGTCTAGTACTGTCTAGTATTGTTTCATTATTATTGGCATTTATTTCTACTGCATTCCCCAGAAGTTTAGTTACAAAGCAAATATATTACATATGAAGTATGTTATAAAGATCTTATTTTATTATTTGAGAATTTCATATATGAATATAATGGTCTTAACCAAATTCATCAATCATTCCTTCCCCTCCAAACCCTCTTTTATTCCCCACAGTTATTCCCTGTCACTGCCATATAATCTTTGTTTTTATTCACTGAGTCTCCATAGCACTGCCAGTATGTGCATGAGTAAGAGCCATCTACAGGATCATGTGGGTGGCCTCTCAGGGGTCACATCCTTGAAAAATGACTCTTCTGCCATCAGTTGCCAATATCTCCTCAGCTAGGGGTGGGACTTTGTGCAACCTCCTCTTCACAGAGATTTCGTCTACCTTGATCCTGTTCAGATCTTGTGCATGGTATCACAAACACTGAGTTCATATGTGCAGCCACTTTTATCTTTTTTTTTTTTTTTTTTTGGTTTTTCGAGACAGGGTTTCTCTTTGTAGCTTTGCGCCTTTCCTGGAGCTCACTTGGTAGCCCAGGCTGGCCTCAAACTCACAGAGATCCGCCTGCCTCCGCCACTCTGTTATCAATAGACGAGACTGCTTGGCTGTAGTCATCCACTATCTCTGGCTTTTATAATCACTGCCCTGTAAAGTTCTTTTAAACTTCATCTTTATTATATTCAGGGTGTGGGAGTATTTTTATTGGGTGCAATTTCCTTCAAGGAAATGGTTATTATTATTGTTCACAAACTTTAGTCTCAATTGACAATGAGAAACTTTAGCCACCAAAGGAAACATAATCATGGGTGCCCAGTCCGTATCTGCATCCTGGGAATTCCTGAAAAAAAAGTGAATTCCAGGAAGCAGGATCATTTCCATAGTCTAGCATATATCCCCAATACAAACAATGTTGGAATAACTGACAATTATTCCATTTCAAAATGGCCTACAATGAATTAACTATTCTTTTACCCACTGTTACAAGTGCCCCTTGCTTATTTGGGTACTTTTCCCCTGATCTATCTCATTTGTCACTAATCTCTCATCTACTAGTCAGCTCAGCATGTGGACTGTTTTCCCCACAGTCTATGTCTACACTTTTTTCCACTCCTAGAGCCAGCCTATTTAATTCTTGAGAGCCCCAGCATTGAACTGTGCAGCATTCCTCTTTTGACTTTATGGCATGGTTTCTTCTACTCAGTGCACAATCTAGCTTGAAATAGAATTATTCTACTTGGCAGTTTTGGTGTTCCAATTAGTCAACATAGCAGTCCTGTTGAGCAGAATCCGGACAGTTTTCATGAATTTCATGACTTACAAGAGCACATATTTATGCTTCGAGCAATAGGTGTCAGTCTTTTGACATAAGTTTTACTGGGTAACAACTCAAGTGTCAATAGGACTGGGCTCCCTCCAGAAGCTCTAAGGAATATAGAAAAACACTTCTGTCTTTCCCACTTTCTAGAACGTATTTCTTGGTGTCTCATCTTGAAAGTCATAAGCATAGCCCCTTGCTTCAACAATCAGATGACTTCTTCTACATCAGATCTTCTCCACCTCTCTTTTGAGGCATCTGTGATTGCATTTAAGCCCATATGATGTAGAATCATGTTCTGAAGATCTTTCACCAGGCCAGAAATATCTCATAAAAAGAAATATTTGCAGGTTATGGTGATCATGGACTGTATATCTTTAGGGCAGTAAGCATTATTAATCTTACCATAAATGGCAGAAACAAAAGAAGAAAGAGTATTTCTAAAGCCTCTACTGAGTTGCAGTGGAGAGTCGCCTTCGCAGTATGAGTGTCCTTTGTCAACGGCAGCTGAATGAAAAGTGCTTCAAACAACAAACAGCAAAAAGAAGAAAAGAGTGATGCAGGGTTTTGAGTATGACAGGGCCTTTCACAGGCCAGTAGTGCATGACTCAAAAGCTGGGACAGTGACGCCAAGTTCATTGCCTCATAGCAATGAACATTAACCACACAAATCCTGTTTTGGAGGTATGCAAAGTGGAAGCAAGATTTACTAAGAAGAATTATAGAAAACTGAGAATTGAGGGAAAGCGAGAGAAGTTTCCAAGAATGGATATGGTTTCCAAGAGAGAAAATGGCATCAGGTTCTCTTTCTAGGTATTTTTATAGAGCCATGACTGAAAGTGGACAAAGGCTGAAGTGACTGCCATGAGACTGGTTAGTTCTCTGGTGACAATGAGAGACCCATGCGCTTTATGCTGTCACTGAACAAACCCTTGTCCTTATCTGGCCTACTTGGTTATCTCATACCTGACCGCCAGACTCCTCCATCTTCCTTGGTTTTTCTGGACTCTGTCATTTGGATCCTGAATCTTTCTGTTACTCACAGAGAGAAAAAGAGTTCTGTCTTGTCCACTTTCTAGAACATACAGAAACAACTTGCAGTTTTCACAACAGCTTTTTCCACTTCCTTCCAGCTGAGAGCTACACCCTTCCTTCATCAATGGGAATGACAGTCAGTCAATTTCCCTATTGTAGAATGAAACCCACGCAGCAGTGAGTGGGGATATTCTTTTTTATCTAAGAATCTGGGAGTTTCCTCTGTCCTTAACCTCTCTGTACTTTCCTCACATTAGTGCTGGTTCTTTGTAATACCTCCTTCATTATAACATCCTTTCTGCCATTTGATAACAAGTATCTATACTATGAAGAAAAAGGAACTGCATAACCCAGAGCCTAAGGAAAGTAGGAAGTTATTGGTCTGGGCTAGCAGTAAGCTGATTTAGTATAAACACGCCATGCACTTCAATGGAAGCTCTAAATTATTTGGCCTTTGAGTCAGTATCTTAAAACTCTTAGTTTTATAAAGTATTTGGTAAGTATTCCCTGAAAATAAGTTCAATTCTTCTAAAATTTAACTCAAGTTAGAATCCTACTCATATTTTAATATTTATTTAAGATGTCTGTAAGGATCATGTCGCCAGTCTTCATTCCGAATTGAAATGTTGCCTCATAGAGTAAGAAGGAAGACTTAAAAACTGATGAAACTTACATGGCTCAGAAAGCTGCCTTATTCACAAGCTCTTCTCCCCCCCCCCCGCCCCAGGCAATAAAAACAAAAAAGAATTGTTGGGGAGAGAAGACTGTCAGCTGCCTCTGTCATCTTCAAGTTGTGCATGGAGCACCAGGGATGCAGTTTTTATGAGTTTCACAAATGCCAGGGTGGGCTTTATGGTGACCCAGTTGATGGTGAGTCGTCCATGGATGAGCCTATAACTTCTCTCCCACACTGCAGTAATGAACCCCAATAAATTTACAGGTTTACCAAGCTTTACTTGGGTGCAATCCTTGTGGAAAGTCACAAAGCAATTAGGAAGTAATCTCTGAACTTATGCTTTTCCTGGTGTTTCATTGATAGCCCATGTAAGTACACGAGGCAGCCTTCAGAACTGCGCATTCCAACATGAAAATACTAGTAATAAACTAACATGGGTATACCTTTTAGGAATACGTGCCTAAAACTCAAGGATGTGGGAAGTAGATATCCCTTCTGTTTTGATGAAGATCCTTTGCCTTCAAGGCTCCCGTATTATATATACTAGTTTCACCAACCTTAATTTAAAATAATATAGCCCATATTGCTGTCTTTACACATTCCATTGGTATAAGTAAAACTTCTATAATATCTCCAAAGTGTCTGAAAATAAGTACAAAATAGATCAGGCCTTGAAATATAACTGTGACATTGATAGAAGAAAATACATGGGACTTTGAATCATTGGTGTAAGTTGGGATTTTTTTTAATAAGATACCCAAAGCAAGGACAATAAAAGGAAAAATAATAGGCAAATAGGATTATATCAAATGAAGATACTTCAGCACAGAAAGTAAATGATCAACATGGTAAAAACTGACCAACACAATAGGATGAATTATTTACAAAACATGCATACGACAAAGAATTAGTATCCAGAGTACATAAGGAATTCAAATAACTTCAAAAATATTATTCTTAAATGGTTTAATAACCATAATAAACATTTCTCAAGCAAAGACACACAAATGACCAAGAAGCATATGATAATATGTGACATGAGATATAAGTAAAATTAAAATCAAAACCACAGAAGTATGTAATTATCTTATTCCCTTAGTATGGCTATTATCAAAAAGACAAAAAGAAAAATACAGATGCTGGTGAGGGTGTGGAGAAAGAATACATACCCTAAGACAGTATGTATTCTTTTAAAAAGTAAACTAAAAATAAAAGTTCCATATGATCTAATTATGTAGTAGAGAAACTAAAAATGAAAATTAACTGCTGCTACACTCTCATGCTTATTACAGTACCATTCAGTAGAGTCAATATCGAATCAATGAAGTTGTCAGGGGACAGATGCATCTATAAAGAAAATATCACATACTAACATGCACAGAGGAATACACACACACACACACACACACACACACACACACACACACACACACAATATTTGTCAAGCATAGAAAAAAATGAGATCCTGTGATTTGTGTCAAAGTGGCTTGAGCCAGGGAAAACCATGTCAAGTGAAATAAGCCATAAACTGAAAGGCAAATAAGTAAGAACTCTCTGCTTCTGACTTATTTGAGGAACAAAAGACGAAAGGTCTCACAGCTGAGTTGAGGGAAAGGTCTCACAGCTGAGTTGAGGAGACACTGGGAAGAGGATAGAGGAGGAAAGATGGAGAAAGGTCAAATAAAAGGAATCAAAGTAGAGTGAGAAAATAATCAGTTTTGATGCTCTGCAGAACAGTAGGGTAATTATACTCTGAAACAATGTATGGTATATTTCAAAAATAGCAAGAAGAATCAAACATTCTCAACACAGAAAGCATCAATGTTTGAGAACTATAAAAGCTAGTTATCCCAATTTCCCTTTTATGTTTCTATCCAATGATTGCACTGTACCCATAAATAAGTATAAACATACTTCATAAATTACTCATAAGCAGTGGTCTTTGCATGTGTGAAAATGCCTTTACTTTCATTATTTAATGATAATATCAAAGAGTGTTATTGAAATAATTTTCTTTCCACATTTGGATGATGTTCCATAATCTTCTGGTGTATGTTATTGCAATATGAAATCTGCTACATGGCAGGGCTATGATACACACACCGTAATTCCAGTACTTCTTGGGAGGGGGATGCAGAGTGATCAAAGGAATAATGAAGAAGAAGAAAGGGAAAGTATAGAATTATGTTACAAAAAAATCATCTCTCCCTCACAAAATAGCATATTGTTTTTCAAGCTTCATCCTTTTGGATTTCTACAATTCAGACTTGTCTGATAACTGTACATTCCAAGATTTATTATATGTGTTCTGAATTAGAGGGCTAGCATTTTACCTCTGCAACAAATTTTTTATTCATCATTTTGTCTTTTACTAGTTTCTCCCAATTGTCTTCACTCTTCTCTGAGATTTTTAATTGGGTGTTTTATTCTTAACTTTTTTTCTTATTTCTTATATTTATGTTTCCCTGTGTGACTTCTCCCACACTCAGAGTGTCAAATTTCTTAAGTTGTTTGTTTGTTTTTTATTTTGGATTGTGAACAGTATTTTGCAGAGTAGTAAAATGTCACTCTAAACATATGGCACTAGTTTTTCAAGATATCCTACAATTATCACTGTTTAAAACTAATTTTTGTTTGATAAATCATCTTGGAAGATATTTAATCTTGTAGCTAATATACATTTTTAACTCATAATTTAAAAAGTCTCTGAGTTGACTTATTTCACACCTGAGGCCAAGAAGATGAACTTTTTTCTCTTCTCTATATTTACAGACAGATAAATACATCTGGCTCTTTTACTTCAGTACTCCAAGTGCCCAAACTTTATGTCTGGGTCTAACTTCTATTATCCAGGCCTATAGCAGTTTAGGATGCTACAATAGAACACCCTAGATTGGAAGGCTTAAACAGAAAACATTCATTTCTCACAGTTCTGGATACAGATATGGTTAGGGCATGCCTCTTGACTTGGAGAAGTCATGCTTTTATTATGTCATAACAGAGAAAAAGAAAAAGAAAGAGGCAAGCTGTTGTCTCTTTTCTCATAAAAAGTACTGTTCCACTTCAGGAAAGCATTGCTCTGTGTCCAGATTACCACTCTAGGGTCTTACCTCCAAAAACCACTGCCCTGTGGTTGAGGACTTCAGCACAGGCTGGGAAATGAGGGAGGCATGAACATTCATTTCAGCATTGCTTAGAACCAAGTTTTAGGCTGTCTCTAACCTCCAGCACCCATTCCTATAGCTCAGTCAGCGTTAGCACAATATAAAACTAAACTCCTTATTCTGGTTCTTTGCTCTCATTGCTGCTATAATGTCCCTGTATATTCTGCACCTAAATGTCCAAAACTGAAGGTTGTTTGGGCCATATTTATTTGTAGCTATTTCCTCTGACAAGGGTATTCATGAAACTGGTTAGAAGCATCCAAGACTAAGAAGTCTCTTCCCAGAGTTATATAAAGCTAACAATGATGGGGAAGAGTTTACTCTAGTGGAGTAGCTGCTTCCCCCAGGGGATTCAGTGACCTAGCTTTCCTGGGTCATCACACTTGCTGAGATGGCCTTCACCTTGATGCACTTAAGTCACCATGCTCCTGTAAAAACCAATCAACTCATCGGTTCATCAAGCCACACTTCCATGGAATTGTTCCTTTAGTCTGTCCTTATTGACATATCTGAGAGGAAGAGGGGTAGTCTCTCCAGGAAAGGAATGCCACACATGCCATTCTGAATAGAGATGTTACTTAGGGGTACAGCTAATATCAGGTCATTTCATAAGCCACTACTACCATTCCACGTACTTTTCATTTCATTCTAAAGTCTTTGGCTAAGGCAGAGATTTCTAGCCCTAGCAATTGTAAACCCAGTTAATCTAGCCCAGGACATAAAGAATGGTTTATTATGGACAAATAGTCAGGTGTGAACAACTTTACTAGAAAAGGGTGTTGGGCATAGCATACAGTGAGGTTATATAATGGAATCTCTACTATTGTTTAGTGCCTAATTGATACTCTTTAATTATTCAGATATATTTTTCTTATCTCACTAAGAAAGCTTTTATCAGGAATTATCTCTTATCTAAACACTGTTAAATTTATTATTAGCATTCAAAAAACACATTTGATGGATAAGCTAAGGAGCAAAGCAATTGAGTAAGATGGGTATCAGGGAATGTAATGAGGTCAAGAGAAGTTAGAAGAAATTAGTCATACAAAGAAAGTGGAAATAGAGTTGAGTACAGTTTACTGAGGCAAAAAAAAACCCTCTAGAATTATTGAAAAAGGTTAAAGGAAGAAGAAAATAAAAATGCCAAAATGTGTGGGCTAGCCAGATGGCTCAGTGAGCAAAGATACCTTCCACAAAGCTTGATGACCAGAGTTCAATCCCCAGAATTAACATTGTAGAAAAAAAGAACAGACTGCCACAAGTTTTCCTGAGTAACACACACACACACACACACACACACACACACACACACACACACACACACAAATATAGAGACAAAAATAATTTTTAAAAATACCAAAATATATAATATAAGAAAAAACAGGTCTTGTGTTAAATATAATAGTAAGAATAAAGTTCCAATTATTTATTCAAGGGGAATTATAGGAATTACCACAGGAGAAAGAGGGCAGGTAGCTCTCGGACAAAACAGGAAAGCAAGAATAATATCCACCCCAGTGCTCCAGCAAATCCTAATGCAGAATATTTTGAAAATAAATAATGTTTCCTTGATATAAATTTTGAGATAGAAAAAAATCAGTTCACAAAGGCATCTATTTTTCTTGCAGCCCATGAATTTATTGACGTGTACTTTTGACAATGGAGAACTTGTGACTAAATTCAACAAGAAATCCAATCTCAAAAGTTCAAAACTGACCTCATCTTAGCAAGAAAAACATAAGCCTTCAAATCTGGGAGTACAGGCTCATCAATTTTAGTAACTAATGGCACTCACAGCATTCAGTTTAGCTACACTTGCTAATTTTGCACTTATTTTTCCAGATGGTTGTAGAATATTTATATCACAAATGTTTTTCACTTAATAATAATAATATGAGCTTGTAACTTCACTGTAATTTTCTGTGACAAAGTAGGGAATGTAAAGGGAAGGGATTTCAAATCGAGTGCAAGCATTAAGACCATCTTGAAGAACAAAGAAGATTCAGTGCAGCGAGTGTTATAAGGACATTTTCAATGAGTCCCATGTATAAACATGGCTTGATGTCACCTAAGTAATAAAATTCAATTTGCCTTTGTGCTTTAGCTCAGCATTGGAGGATTGGAAAACTTCCCAGACTTGCTAGGCTGGATATGAATTCTCACCTCCCCCAAACTTCTGTGTTTAACGAGTGCCTTTCCCAATTATAGCTATGGTTCTGACAGCAACTAACCATTGCCCTGAGTGACAGGTGCAGGAAGCCAAGAGCTTTGAAGCTCGCAGGGAGAAGTTGATGTGACCGCCAATCATACACTAGCCAAAATGGATTCCTCATGGGCTCATTCTGGTGTTGCCTATATCAGAATCCAGCCAATGTGTGCAGTTTATATGGAGGCATTATCATGATGGACATGTTACAGGAGTGTACTAAATATAATATGATAGATGGCAATTTCATGACTCCTTTTCTTCTTCTGTTGTATTAAAATAAAACTAGAAACAATGACCTACTTTAGTATAGGTGCCGCCAAAGCAAGAAAAGTCACTCACTTTGTGAGTAGAGTAGAACACTTTCCCACAGCAGGCATTGTGATTTTGAAGAAAAACCCTGCTTTAGTTGACAATTTTCTTTCATTATGATCATTCAAGGCAGGCAATTTTATCATAAACACTTCTTCTTAATAAACAGTTTAGGCTAGTTAGATTGAGTGTTTAAACTGTAGAAGATAATGTTAGTTAAAGATAATAGTGGCCAAGCACTTAAGGATCTTGTCCATCAAGCCTGATATGAGTTCGAACCTCAGAACCCACATGGTAGAAAGAGAGAACTGACTCCTAGACATTGTCCTCAGACCTCCACACAAACAAATGCCCTGTTACATAGACACACCCTCACCCACAAAAATAAATAAATAATATGAGGTAGTAAAAACCTTGAGAGGCCAAATTACTGTCCATTTTCAAAGCAAAACATTCTACAAAACAATGTGGAAACAAAAAGTGAATTCAACTTCATTATGTCTTCATATATTAAAAAGATATGACCCTTTCTTCTCTCTCTGTCTCTCTCTCTCTCTCTGTCTTTCTCTCTCTCTCTGTCTTTCTCTCTCTCTGTCTCTCTCTGTCTCTCTCTCTCTCTCTCTCTCTCTCTCTCTCTCTCTGTCACACACACACACACACACACACACACACACACACTCACACAAAATCACGATTGGTGAACAATATTTGATTATCTGATCTATGGACTAATTGAGCCATTAATAGTTTTAGAAATATAATTACATTTGTCTTCATTCTGATGTATGAATCTGACCTTTATAATCATTTCTATATCAAATTCTTTTGTATTCATTATTAGTTTTTTAATAACTCCAATATTTAAGGAAACTACAGAAAGTCCATGTAAATGAAGTGCTTTTCTATTTCTGATCCTTTTAAAGTTTATTTCTGAGATAACTATATTCTCTTTGAAGGTTTATTATCATGATTCTCCATTCACTGACCTATGATGTTAAAATCCAACCAGATTTTTCCAAAATGTGCTTTATAGATCACTCATTCCACACTATGGTATTCATGTTCCACTTCAAGCATAGCTCAGGAAAGTTAGATTAAGTAACGCTGACTGGGTTTCTCTGCTCATTATTCTTTAGAGCCTGTAAAAGTCTGTTGTGAATAACCAAGGATGAACTCTTTTTGTGATGTATCTCTGGAGTATTGGTCATGGATTTTTTTTAATTGAACATTTAAAAGGATTAGTTTGGCATTTGTTTGATATTGGTGTTTAGTTTGAGATACCCATGCTTTCCCAAGAATTTTTAGAGGGACAGCTTATATAATTAGAACTGCTATTTGAGGTTGTTTTAAAATTTATGAGTTTGAGACTAAGGTCCCAATAAATAACTTCGCAAAATAGCTTTTGGATTGTCTGTGGTCTCTCTCTATGGCCATGCTATGGCAGCAGGAACAAATGGAGAACCTTCATGTAGAAGACTTATAAAATCCAGTTCCAGCTAATTGATAGATGCAAAGATACTTTGGGAAACAGCTAACTATACAGACAGAAGTGGTAAGTAGGCACCAGCATCTCTACTGTCCTGTTGAAATGCACACTTCCTATGCATTGACAACTCACTGTACCACAGAGAAGTATACCAAACGACGATCACAATTTCAAAGAGAGGCACAAGATAGTATACGCACATGATGGAAGGCTAGCTTCTGCTATTAAACTGTGATTCTAAGTAAAACGTACAGGAAGTTCATTTATCGATAAATGAACAAAATAATAAAAATTAAAACACAAACCTGGACAAAACCTCAAGGTTTGTTTATACAATGATATCTAAAAGCAAATTACCTCTGCCCTACAAAGTTACTTTCAACCTTCTCAGGGGAGGCAAGACTCATTCCTATCATTAAAATTACATTTATTAGTACATCCTTCTTAAATATTTGGGTCATGCTTATTCACCATCTTGCATTGTAAGAAATCAGAAGGCCCTAAGTAATCTTGACTGCATCAGTTGGCTTACCAAGTATCAGTGGAAGACAGGAAGAACCTTCAGTTTGAACCCTGTTAACTTTAACTCCTTAAGAGGATGAAGGGAATAGAAAACCTGGGTTAACAAAATCAGTTTCCAAAACATATTCAGTTAATGCACAATGGTGAACTAAAAAATTGTTGCTCATAATGGCATTGATAAAACATCTAAACAAAAACATTTTTAAATTATGTGCACACAAAGTGTGAGGTGCTTGATGATCCCTTTGCTTGAATACTAATTTGTGTCCTGTCCTTGTAAGAACTCTGAGCAATGGATTTTATATCTATATTTTATGATAGAAATATCTAACCTGGGATATTAAAATGGAAAAGTTCTTGGATGCTAGGAACAATTGTCTTTGAATTGGGTATCAAGTCATTCAAGTACCTAAGATTGAGTTAATGCCCAAAGTGCTGGCACTGTTTGCTGTAGATTCGGTTACTTGTTTCTCAAACTGTGTTACTCAGACCACCTGCATAATAATCATTTGAGAGACTAGGGACATGCTGAGTCTTTGCACCAAAATTAATAAAGCCAAAACTCCAAAGTAAGGGCAAAAAGTCTGGATACTGGCAAGTGTCCCGGGTGTTTTTTATTCAAGCTGCAACTGTTAAAGACTAGGCTGCATAGGCACAGCAGTGAAATGGTTAAAGAGCAGCTGTGGGGCAGTGGTATTAACCACTGGTATAACTTCACTCATGGCCAAAGGATGCTCATTGCGGTTGGCTTTCCATGCCACTGTTTTTCATATCAACTTGGTCTAAAAGTTCAGAGCCTGGTCCCATTGCTGCCTTGGTGGTTAGCAGGAAATTACAAAAACACTGAGCCCAAACTTCTGTACTTAGAGACTGGAAGTAAAAGATGTTTTACAGTGTGCTGAAATAAAGTTATTGGACAAATTTTCCATAGGTATCTTTCCATTGTCTCTGGATCTCTGAGAAAACACTGGCTGTTCTTAAAGATATATAAAAATAAACTGTTCATTGACCAGTTCAACATATCTGTGTGTAATAATTCCCACCTGCCCCTGAGAGTGAGGAGGAGCGTTCAATCCAGGAAACACACTAGATTTTTTTTTTGTATTTGCTGTATGAAACAAGCTAAAGTTAAACATTTACTTAATTGCATGTAATGCTGGGGTGGGTTGTTATAATCCCTGATCCTTTTGTTTACCTTCACAAAGTCCAAAGTTAGAAATGACTTTGGATGCTCACAGCGAAGTAAATAAGCAAATGACATTCCAGCTAGCAGCTGTTTTCCAGGTCCTTCATGAGACCCACTCAGACAAAGTAAGTCATCAGAATCCTGACTGGGTGTTCTTTCCCCAATATTATTCTCTTACCAAGTGTCACTCAGTCTACATATCAATATGATGAAAGAATCAAAGAAGTAGTTTTATTAAAATTGAGTAAAGAATTTCATGGCTTGATTAGATCCTATATGTTTCTTTAAATCAAAATTGTATTTATAGTATACATTATTCCCTCCCACCCCAACTGAAATAAAACAGCCATGGTATAAACTATAGAAACTACTATGATATTCTGGAACTAGATGTTGGTGATAATTGCATGGTACAGTTGAAGTACTTGATATAACTGTATGTACACTTTTTAAAAGTAAGGCAAATTGTATCAGTATTTTACCACCTTAAAATAAATGAACTAAAAACATTTTATTCTATCCTTCAGACATGTTAAAATCAAATTGAAGCTGTTTCTGATAGCTGGATGTTTCAACTCTTCTGTATAAAAAGTTACTTGAGGATATGGAAAGATGTCTCGCCTTTTTAAGAGCACTTACTGTTTTTGCAGTGGATTTGGGTTCGATTCCCAGCACACTCATGGCAGCTCACAACCATCCATGGAGTTCAGTTCCAGGAGATCAAGTCCCTCTTATGGTTTTTGCAGCCACCAGGAAAGCATGTAGTATTATTAAATACAGACAAGAAGAACCCACCCACACAAAAAATAAAATTTAAAAAAATCTTTAATGATTTTTAAATAAAGAGTACTTTGATATTTTAGTCATTGTTTTCTTGATATTTAGTCATAATATAACAATGATACTTGTATGTGATAAATATATCTACATATATTTACTTTTATTCTATAAATATATCCACTAAAGTCTTCCAGTAGCATAAGTACTACATTATTAACTGTACTGAAGTACAGCATCCCCACTCTCCCGGGATTTGCCATTTATGGTGGTTTGAATGAGAATGAACCCGTAGGCTCATATATTTGAATGCTTTGTCTGAAGTTGGTGGGACTGTCGGGGAAGGGTTAGAAGGTGTGTCCTTGTTGGAGGAGGTGCATCATTGGGGGGTAGAATGTCAGGTTTTAAAAGCCCAGTCCATTCCAGTCAGCTCTTTGCTCTGCCTGATGGTTGTTGTCTTTTAAGATGTGAGCTCTCAGCTACTCCTCCAGCACCATGCCTGCCTGTTTGCTGCCATGCTGGACAGCAACATAGTCATGGACTCACCCTCTGAAACTCTCTACACAATAAACTCTTTCTTCTCTAAGTTCCCTTGATAATGGTGTCTTAGTGCAGCAATAGGAAAAAGATGCCATTTAAAAGTGGGGAGGAAGTACAGTATGTCATAATATGTAGCCTCTGTGCTTTTGGTAAGGAAGTGTTGGGAGAAAAATGAGAAACACCTTCCCAAGGAAGATAAAGGCCCTTGAGGACATAGGTGTTAGATGGGAAGCCATTCTCCAGGTTGTTCTAAGGTAAAATGACATGTTTTGAAAAGTGCATTCAGTATGAACATGTTCATAGTTTCACTGAAGCCATGAAGCCTAGATTCCAGCCATTTCAGGTACCACTGTCTTCACACAGGGCTAGCTTATGCCACCCCAGGGAAAAACACAAGAATCTTGTTTCAGTTCATCTACCAAATCCCAGGTCTGACAAATCCAGTCAGCATAGATGCAGTTTTCTGACTTTCACATATTCAAGAATAAAAATCATAGTAATCAAACTAATCATGACTTACTTCTCCAGACCTCCTCATTAATATGAACAGGCATGTGATCTTGGAGGAGTCCCTTTACTTTTCTGTATTCTAATGTAGTGGTAAATTAGGAGCTATAACTACAAGGTCTATCCCTGGTTATTTCTTTATTTTCCATGTGATCTAATACTGGAGCTCTGAGAAATTAAAAAGTGATTGATAAAGGTAAATGTTTCTTTAAGAGAAATGAAAGAAAATCAGTACAGCTGCATCTGGAGACTGGAGTGCCAAGGGATAAGTGGTATCCAATAATTAATAAAAACTGGTTGTGAAGCATTTTGCAAATAAAAATTCAAGATAATTTATAAATATTTAAGTAGTTATTAAATTTAATATGAATATTACATAGACACCATTCTGATTTCCTATGCTGCTTTCTTGCCTTGGAGTGCTTCTCATGTATTTGTTATATTACTGTTCATATTATTGCCCTTAATTACATGGTTTTTTTGAGGGGTATAGCTCAAGTAAAGAGGAAAGGGAACTAGTAGTGAATAATTAGTTATCTAATTTTTTTATTGGAAGGTAATATTCTTTTTAGTTATAATAGACATGAGGCTTAATTAATTTCCTAGTACACAGGGTCCTTTTCTTCAAAATCTGATTTTGCCTTTAATTCTTCTCCTCTTATTGGTTAGACTAAAACTTTTCAAAGCCATACATTATTTTATTTGTTTATATTCCTTTAAAGTTCCTCAGTTCAATGTTACTTGATTGCAAAGAAAAAGACATCCCCAAATAAAACCACCACCACCAGCAGCAACACCCCCACCACCACAACAACAACAACAAACTTTGCCAGAGTTGGAAAGTAAAGCTGATGCAGAGAAAACTCCCAGGTCCACCTGCTGGCTCAGGCAATTCTCCCACTAGTGCAAACCTGTAGAATGTTCCCAGTTGAGAGATGAAGGAACAGTGAAACAGGATAAGGAGCACTAAGATAACCCTCTTGGGGAATCAGAGGCCCAACTGCACTTGGTGCTAAACCATCTATTTCTCATGTCTTTATATAACCTCTTTAGACTAGTCCATCAACCTGGAAAGGTAAGAGTTATTCTGAACATCAATTTGAAGAGAACTAGTACCTTCTTTTAAAAAAAAATTCAAAAAAAATGTCATTCTTCGTTGAGATTAAAAATGATTTTGAAAACTTAACAAGGGGGAAGAAGACAATATGTTAGAGGAATTAGCAATGAAGAAAGAGGGAAAACAATCTCTGGCATCTAAAAAGCAGATGAGAATTTTAAAGCAGGATGGCTGTAATCATTGCTTTAAAGAGAAGCAAAACAGAACCGCCATCTTACCTTAAGGTAGTAACCCAAGTGAGACGGGAGGATCAGAAATAGAATTTACCTAATACCCTTCGGGCTTAGTTGTGGAGGTGTGGTGAAGTCTATAAGCAAAACCACAAAGCAAGCACATGAGACAGTAATTGGCTTTGCTGATAAGGGGCCAGGAAGAGCACTGACTGCAGGTGGACCCAATGATAAGCAAAATGGATGATGCTGGGAAGACTTGATTGAAATAGTTTAATAAAAGCATGCGACTGTTGCCAATTAGAAGCTAAAAGTAAAATATGATTCTGCTGCTAATTTTGCATCCAAGCCGAATTATACTATGATTACGCTAATAGAATAGCACTGGAGACTCACTATCTAGCAAGCCGCTCAACGGAGGCAGTAAAGCATCACTATCTCTGCCTCACCTGGCCCCTGAGATGCTCATGCAGAAACATGTTTGCACAGAGAGATGCCTTGGGAGGGGTGAGCAGAGACTTCCCAAGGTGCTTAGGAAAAGGATGATGACTTCCAGACCCAAGTCCAAAAGGCTACTTAGTCTGGCAGGACTTGTGTGACTCTGGATGAGCAATAGTCAGACCAGCTGGAAAGAGGCTGTACTGAGAATTCTGCTCTCTGCCAAGTGCCTTGCACTGCAGGAATCCTGTGTCTAGTAGTTGGAAAATCCCAGAGGAACGGCTTGGAAATAAGTACCCTCTGTAAGCTCTGTAGTTTCTAGCTAGAAGAAAATCAAAAAGGAAAATGTGTGCAATAATGTAGAGATAGAGCAACAGGGTAGAACACATACTAACGGTCCTACCTGGCTGAAGAAGCGGTCCATCCGCCTGTTTGGGGCACAATAGAGCTTTCTTTCTTTCTCTCCTGACTCCTGCCACCTCTCTGCTCTGTACTGTCCACACTGGGACTTGGATTAAAGGCTGATTTGCATCTGTTGTGTTTCCTAATTTCCCAGGAGTGTATGAATGAATTCCTAACAAAGGCGCTTTCCTTTTATTTCCATGAAATGTGATTCACAGTGTCACTTGGCAGCTAGTGACATGTGGACTAGTAATAATAAGGTCTTGCCTTCTGAAATAATCTGTGAAAAATCCATGTTTAACTGTTCTTCCTATTCAAATTAATTCAGATATTGAAATTATGTTATATAGCATCCTAATTCTTAAAGCACCATGCAGCCCAAGGTAGCAGCATTATGGTAGAAGGGATCTCTCTCTCTCTCTCTCCCTCTCTCTCTCTCTCTCTCTCCTCTCCCCTCCCCTATTTCACTCTGTCTCTTTTCTCTCCTCTATCTCTGTCTCTCTCTGTTTCTTGTGTCTCTTCAGATTGTATTAAAATGAAAGTGTTCAGCTGATAATTAAAATGAAAGCAAACAAGCTACAAAACCCATCCAAACCACAACATGTGCATTGGCTGAGGTTCATGTTAGGATGGGTGATTTCCCAGCTCCATTCTCCAGGCCATGCTAATATGACCACAATCCCCACGCTGAGTCCTCAGCCCGAAATAACTAGGTGAATTGCCTTGTTTTCCTGAGTGGTAGCACTCACCGGATGTGAAGACTCCAAATTGGAGACCTCTGACCTGTTAACACACTGAATTTCTTCTACATTTACATGTCAAGATTTTTTTTAAGTCAAAAGACCTAGTGATTGGCTCAAATTTCTTCATTTCACATTTTTTTCTAGAAACAAATGTACAAATGGACACATCCCTCTGAAGCTTTTGAAACTCTTGGACAAGGAACTAATCTCTGAGTTCTCACAGAACTACAGTGGTGGATTTTCTTTGTTGATTTTCTGATGCTGTGGAGAAGAAAGCTGGTCTGTTGATTAAGGGGTTAAGTTGCTAGACGGTGGCTTACTGAATGCATGAATGAAATGTTGATCACACTTACATATGAAAATGGGTTAAATATCACAAATTCAAACAAGGGCTACCACATCTAACTACTCCTTTGCAATCCTACAGAAGAGTTACAGCAGCTAATGGTATAAAGGGCTGCAGAGACCTTCCACAAATGTTCTCTACAGCCCATAGTATGATATTCCCTAAAGATATTAATGCTCTACACCATAGGAGCTGTGATCATACTACCTCACACCATAATGGGCACCTTATAAATGTCATTACGAATCCCGAAGTGTGATTATCCTAGGTTATTAGGGCAAGCCCAATTAATCACAAGAATCCTTATAAATAAAAAATGGTAGCTGGGCACGATGGCACAGGTCTTTAATTCCTACACTGGGGAGGCAAAGGCAAGCTGATCTCAGCCTAGCCAATATTGTTTCAGTCCAGCTATGACTATGTAGTGAGACATTGTCTCAAAATAAAGCAGAGGTTGGGAGGGAGGACTGGGAAAGGCAATGGAAAGGACTCTGGAGGAACATGTGAAGTGCTGTATTGTAGGCTTTGCAGAATGGAGAAGAGCTATAAGCCAACGACATAGAGTAAGCATTAGTAACTGACAAAACATCCAGAGTTTCCTTGCTCCTGGAGGAACACAGCCTCACAGAGTCAGCATCCTCCTGTCTCCCAGACTATGAGCTAATATGTGTGTGCTGTTTTAAGCCACTATGTTTGTGATAATTTGTTAGTTTATGTAGACAAATATTGTTTCTAAAATACTCTGAGGTAAATAGTTCAACTTAACACCATTCCCTCTGACCTCAGAGGGGTTAAATACAATGATTATATAAAGACTCTTCTAGAACACAAAAGAACTGCTTAACTGTTTTCTATAAGAGCAATAAATAAATTTGGGAAAAATTATAATCCAAGATGGATACGGATCTTGACCCAGGGTTCAGAAAAAACACAAACAGCCCCAAGTTTTTGAACTAGAAATGATGATGAAAGTGACTTTTTAAAGTCTTCTTTGCATAAACAATTCTAAAACAAACAGACAAAAAGAAACAATACTTATAGAACAGGAATGAGATCACTAACACAGATGTTTGAGGGTGTTATTTTTTTCATTTCAAAGAGTTTTTCCATGTAATACATTTTGATCATATGTGTCCCCCTCCTCCAACTCCTCCCATATATTTCCCACACCTGCCTGCCCACCCAACTTCATATTATCTATCTATCTATCTATCTATCTATCTATCTATCTATCTATCTATCTCTATCACAGTGTGTGTTTGTGTGTGTGTGTGTGTGTGTGTGTGTGTTTGTGTCCAATGGAATGGCACTGAATATATACAGCAACCACACTCCAGAGCAGGATCTATGCCCAGCAGTAGTTGCCAACACAAAAGGAAATCCATGTCATTGCAGTGTTTGTTTGTTTGGGGGGCTTTCATTTCATCTTGGTTACGCAAAACTTGTTTTTGATAACATATCCACAAAAGTACTGTAAAGTAAGTGGGTAGCCATAATTGATCCTACTGAATTTCCTGTCAACTGGGAAAACTTTCTAATAGGAAATGTCCGTGAACTAACCCTGCTTCCACAAAACAACTCTATGGCTAGCTGGAGAACATTTTATAGAAACAGCATAAATCTTTACTCTTTCAAAAGGCTTCTTGGTGACCATGTTTTTCTTGAAGGAGCCACTCCCAGGTTTGATACAGATTAAGCACTGCAGGAATGATGGTACTAGGCCATAATCCTATCATTTAGGAAGATGAGACAAGAGGACAGTGATTGGAGGCCAGCCTTTGCTATGTAGTGAGATTCTATCCCAAAACAAACAAACAAAACCATAAAACAAACAATGCCATAGGAGGAGAGTGTTATGATGGAGCCATAGGAGGAGAGTGTTATGATGGAACCATAGGAGGAGAGTGTTATGATGTAGTCACAGGAGGAAAGTGTTATGATGGAGTCACAGGATGAGAGTGTTATGATGGAGTCACAGGAGGAGAGTGTTATGATGGAGTCACAGGAGGAGAGTGTTATGATGGAGCCATAGGAGGAGAGTGTTATGATGGAGACTGTGGACTGTGGGTCTTTAGAGGATCCATCAATCATACTGAGTGGGGGGAAATAGATTCAGGAGGTGTTACTGCAGAGAGGAAGGACTGGGTACGAATGGCTTTCTTGATTCCACTGACAGATTCTCTTCTGCTTCCTCCTGGATTTTTCTTTCCCAACTTAGACCTTATTTTTCTTCTTTTTCAACACCATACTAATTTATTTAATCTACCACACCTGTTTTTCTCTTCCTCTTCTTCCTTTCTGTGTATAATCTATCAGTCTACTTCTTTCTTCCTATTGAATTAGCCATGGCATATATATTTTATTAGTTTATATTCAAGGATAAACTTTGAATTTTTTTCTTTTCATTTTGTTAGTAGGTAAGTCAAACAGTTCTTTGTCCTTTCTGTCTCTCTAGTTAGCACACACTAAGTTCTTCATTTTTCTGTTAGCCATTCTTCATAGACAGTGTTGCTATACTCAGGTCCACAGATCTTGTTGTGGGACCAGTTTTCTTTGATCCTCTGACTGTCCTACTATAAAGAACAGCCAGTGGGTACAGTTCTAGTATTTGAAGGGAAAGAGGAGCCAAGTGCGGCAAAGAACCTTCTTTTGTAAAGAGAAGAAGGCTTTTTGCTAAGATGCACAAAAGGCAACTGGGCAGTTTTGTTCTGACAGTGTACTGATAAAACAAAGAAGCAAGGTATGTTTTACTGGTGTGCTTTTCCTTTTAAATAAATTCCAGTGCTAACATTTATATAGAAGGATGACAAACATTTTCAACTCCATTTTCAAGTTTGTTACTGACAAAAAAAAATAAGAACCTTTTCTCTTTGTCATTGAGAAAATATCACAGAGGATACATCACTATAACTTTCTGACTCTTGAAAATATTAACCTAAAAAGGGCCATGTATTGAAACAGGAGTATATGGATAAATCAAAATATTCTGATCTTCAGGAATTGCTGGACAGAGTGGACTTAGGAATAAGTGGCAATTTCTAGTCTGGATATTTCAATAGGATTTCATTTCTCTTAAGGAAGATAAAGATTTTTGCATTTTGTATTGCTTTTAGATGAGGGATACTCATTTGAATTATTATCAAGATGCATCCCACGCAGAATTTTAAAAAATCATCAATCTGCCATCTTATCCACATTATTTTCTACCTTCAGGCTCTTGGTGTAGTTTTATGAGCAGGATTCAAATAAATTGGCCCTTTTTCCTTGGTGGTTTCTTTAATTACTTTGTTATTATCCAAGGAACTGGGTTAATTTAAATGAACACTGTGTTCCTGCTACTACTACCCGGAGAAAACACAGCCTCAGAACATGCTGTTTTGTAGTTAAAGTGTACATCTTTGCATGAGGATGCCAGAATCAGGCAACTCAATGGCCTCTTCTTATTTTCCATAACAAAAAAAATCCAGCTGACTCTTTCAAATTTTGACTGTCCCTCTAAAAACCTATTCATTTCACTAGACACAAAATATGCAGAACAAATACACAAATTTCTGATCTATTTTAAGTAAATCCCGATGCCATTTCATTTAAGCCAGGTGACTCTGTAAGCTTCTACAGCTGTTTCCACCCTTAAACATGTTCATTAGAGGTCTATTTTAAAAGCAGTTATGGGCCATGCCTGATCCAACCCTTCAAACTAACAGTCCCAAATTTGACAATACATCAAAATCTTATTAAAATATATTTAATAGCTGCTATGTTTACTGAGGTTCAAATTTCTTTCTCCCCTGATAGTTTCTATCCACACAAGAGTGTAGTATAAATTTCAGAGGAACCTAAATGTGTGTGTCAGAGGTAGGAGGGATATGTATGTGTAAATGTTTATGTATGTCCATGTGTGTGTATGTGCATTTGTGTGTAAATGTGTGTGTGTGTGTGTGTGTGTGTGTGAGAGAGAGAGAGAGAGAGAGAGAGAGAGAGAGAGAGAGAGAGAGAGAGAATGGGCATGTGTTAGGATACCATAAAGTATTTTACAAACACCAAGACAATAAAAAATTACATTTCATTTCCTGAAATAGTTACAGTTTTCAACCTCAGTTCCATGTCTTTAACTAAAACCATGTGTGAGAAACACAAACTTCATCTTTGGAAACACTCTGTTTGAGACTGGTGACTGAGCCCTATAGAAATCAATGCATTTTTCCAGATGTAAGTTGAAGAGAGAACAGTCTTTCTTATCTTTAAGAAAATGAACAAACATAGATGCATTCTGGGATTGCATACCTACCCTGTGAGCGAAAGACAGGGTCCAACACTGTTTCATCTTATACCTTTATTTAAGAAGTATTCTATCAGTAAAACAATACTCTTCACAGTCTAATACGAACAAATGCAGTAACAAGTGATCCTTTGCAAAGCTGACAACATGTGGCATCAGCAGAGCCGGTGCAATGTTGTAAAGTGGGCTATAGAGGCTGTGAGGACTGGAGGGGAAACCGACCGCTCACAAAGGAGAGCGGATGTAGAATGAGAGGCCCAAGTAGAATGAGTGGTAAGGCCTGTTTTCTAGAATAAAATACATACAAGTTTCATTCTTATTTCTCTTGCTCCTCTATGAAGCTAGCTCCTTCATGCCTCAGTTTCCCCAGACCTAAATGGGAATAAAAATAGTGCCTATCACATTAGGTAATAAAAGGAGAATTCTATGTGACAAAGCATCTGAAAGCTGTCATGGCCCCTGCCTATGAATATCATCGCCATCATTAAAGCAGGCTTAGAAACCTGCACAGGCACAGAGTACACGTGGTTTTTCAAGACACGGTTTTTGGACTATCTATAAGACCTGCTTAGAATGGCTGTTAAAAGTGCAAGTCTAGAGACCCCACTGAGCACCAGCCTCTTAAGATGAGAGGCTGCCAGTATGTTCTTTAAACAGATTTACTAAGTTTGAAACCACAACCCCAAATGATGCAGCAGTAGCAGGAACACGGTGTTCATTTACATTAAACTGGTTACTTCTCAGCCCATCCTCCAAGGTGTCTGACATCGGCACAAAGCCACTTGATTCAGATAGCCACAGTCATCATGGACACCTGCTGAGTCCCTTTGGGTAAGGTACTTACTCAGGTACAGAGTTAATGAGAAAACAGTGTTAATGGAATACATTCTACTGAAGTACTCTGTGTGTGGAACCCAACAGCGTTACTCTCCCATTGGTCTTTGGCTGGGTCACTTTCTGTACCCACACATCTCTTTCTGTCTCTGTGACTGCTACATCCTTCTATTCCTTCAAATCTAGCCCAGAACACACTTCCTGAGGGAAAACTGCCTAACTTCATTCCTTTCTCCCATTTTATATTAATACACCACATAGCATCTGTAAGTCTCCTAGCTGTTTATCATGGCTGTAATTTATTCTTTCTGTACACTAAAACTTCTATTGTTACTAATTAGTGTCCCATGGTAGTCTCTTCCACATCTCTCTGGGGATATTAATCGCATAACTGTAAACGGCTAATGGGAGAATTCTTAAACTTCTCAGACATCTTCAAGTACAGAGCTTTGGAATTGGTTTTCTGGAAATATCTGCTGCAGGGGTGAGTGTGAGCGACGCTCATTCTCTGCAAAAATGAGAATAGAGGTCTTGTCATTTCTTCTACCTAATCTCAGCAGGATTATTAGTGAATAATAATTAGGAGGGTTAAATATTCTTTATAGAAAGAATTAGGAAAACCCTATAGTGTCATCTACTAACTGTTTTTGCTTAAAACATCACATCTGAATCTGTAAAATGCCTCTGCTGGCTTACAGGAAACACAGGAGATGGAGTACTGAGTTAAGTACCACCATCCAGACACCAGTCCAATCCAGACAGTGAGAAGAACTGCTGAAGGAGGGAGGGTGCAAAGCATGTGTGAAGGAGGGGGAAGCACAGTAAAGCACAGAAGGTCTTCAGAGATGCAGCTCCTTTCACTACATGCAA
>CABHPQ010140597.1:0-12965 GCA_902168405.1 Peromyscus aztecus | reverse complement strand
GTGTATCTGCACACATACAAGTGTGTGTGCACACTGTTTGCTTCTACTCTCAGCTTGCTCTAGTGCAAGCGTGTGTACCTGCACACATACAAGTGTGTGTGCACACTGCTTCTACCCTCAGCTTACTCTGGCGTCATCCAGTCCTCAAGGTAGATGCTGTTCCCACGTTCGGGTGTATCCCTTTCAGGACGGCCATGCAGTGTTTTTTCACGTGTAAATTTGGTGACTTCCCTGTACCTAGGGTTCTGATAAGTTTTGTACCTGCAATGAAAGGGCACACTGAAGCTGCCCTGCCCCTAAACTGAGAAGAAAATAAAAAGGAAGTGCAATAGGTGAGTGAGAGAGAGCCTGCATTACAAGGAACAGGGGACACTGAGGAAAAGAAACCGATGAAAGCCAGCAGTAAATCCGTGAGGACATCTGGAAGAATGTCCTCCTCCTTCAGCAACACAGCTTAGAACGTAACTTGAAGGTTGTTTTCTTTTTCCGTATAATTTGCTTCCAGGGAAAATTCATGTTCCTCGGGAAAGACGCTGCCCTATGTCCCTTTATGCCAAACTAAATTATAAACAAATATCAGAGCAGAGTTGGAGGGTAGAAACACACAAATGAAACACAAGACTTTAAAATCAGACATTTTCATATGGCTGTATCACATCTGGCTTTGGGACTTTGATCAAGGCATTTCTCTCTCTGAACTTTGTTTTTCTAATCAGAAATGCTGAGATAATGCTAACTACCACATAGAGTGATGAGGTACCTCACTCTTTACATAGGAAGGCCCGGTAACTGGTGACTGTCATTATTTTGTTAGTTATTGTTAAAAGAGTAATGGTAGTGGCTTTGTGTGTCTTCCCTCCGATTCCATCTCAGTATTTACTTGCTGACAATCTGTCCTGACTCCAAAGGAGTATAAGGCAGCTGCCACCAAAGGAAAACAAATTTTCTTTTAAACAAATTCTATGGAGAAGGAAACTGTCCAGCTTAAGTTATGCTTTAAGAGGCCTGTTTAGCATATACAGCGTGTGAGACAGGAATATGCCCAGCTGGACAACAGCACATAGGAGGGATGCAGGTTTGGGGGTTTGGATTGGTTGGGTTTTGGTTTTTTGAGACAAGATTTCACTCTTGTCCACAGTGGCCTGGGAACTTGCTAGGTAGTCCAGGCTGGCTTTGAACTTGCAGGGAACATCCCACTTCAGCTTCCTGAGTGCTGTTATTATAGATCTGCACCATGGTTTATTTGTAATATCTCTAGCAAAAAAAAAAAAATGTGCAAATAGCCAATGGTAAATTAGATTCTGGATAGGACTTTTTTTCCCTAATGAATATAGAAATATATACATTTTCAAATTTTTCTTCATGTGCATAGGTGTCTGTGTGAGTGTGTGCTCTCAGAGGTCAGGAGTGGCATCGTATCTCCTGGAGCTGGAGTTACAGTCAGCTGTGAACTGTCTAACGTGGGTGCTAGGAACTTGGGTCCTCTTCGAGAGCAGCAAGCACTCTTAACCACCGAGCCACCTCTTCAGCCCAGACATTTAAGCTTTGGAATAATCTTCCTGTGCGGTTTTAACTGTATTTGTAGGTTCCTTTTATAACAAACACTAGAAGCCGGAGGAAGTACAATTACAGCAATTTATATCGTCATTTAAACAAAAGCCATACCTTGACTTATGGGATAACATGGGAAATGATTCAACTAGTGTAGAACTCCGCTATGCTCAGTTGCAGTCACTATTCTTTCCGCTTTACTGGGGAGAGTGGAGCTGCGCCTCTAGTGCTCCTGTGGGGACTCACCTCAGGACAGATGCAAGACAAATGGTCCACCACAGAGCTACAGCAGCAGCCCCTCTACCTACTACAACAACCGTAATAATTTAATCTAGATTTCAGGATGGGATCAGCTGGAATTCACAGGCCTAACTTCTAGGTTTGGCTTGGTTTGTTTGTTTATTGTTTCTGTGTGGTTGGTTGGTTTGAGACAGGATCTAACGATGTAGCCCTGGCTGGCCTGAAACTAGCTCTGTGTAGACCAGGCAGGTCTTAAATTCTCTATGTAGCTCAGACTAGCCTTAATGTCACAGAGATCCACCTGCCTCTGCCGTCTGAGTGCTGGGATTAAAGGTGTGTGCCACCACACCTGGGGTGGAAGATTTTTTTTGTTTGTTTTGTTTTTATGAACATAAAATAGTTGGGAGCCTAAGTTCTCATAAGAACTGTCCCCAGGAATTTCCAAGAAAGTTGATTGTATTCCCCCACCATCCATGACACTCCTTGTACTCTGTGGGCATCGCCTGAAGTTCTAGGTCTCTCTCCATTAAATGTGTATGCTGAGGGTATTTCAGCAGTGTACCCAGCCATGGTGTGGTCTGGCCCTCTGCGGTACTCCCACACAAGGGTCTGTTGTTTTGTCATTCACTGAAATTCTGTTACAGATGGTGAATCTGACCTAATCCTTTTTCACGACATGGAGTTGGGAGTTATCTATTCTGAGATAATTCCTTCCAGAAATGATAATGTGCACTTTTTGTGCTAGAGAAATCTGTAAATGAATGTAGTCCTTTCTTTCAAGGTTCTCACAGTATGGAAAACAGATAGGAAGCCAACTGTAGAAGATGCAATTAGTTGCTGTAATAAACTTTCCTTAGGACGCCATTGGACTTCAAAGGAAGGGCATTTCACATGCTTATGGAATGGAAGATGACAAGAAGTTGACATCAAAGTTGGATTGTAAAGAAATAAAGATTAACAAAATAAAGGAGAGACCTGCTATTCAAAGCCCAGGGAGCTTTTTTTTTCCCCCCCTTGAAAGGGAACCTGGAGAATTCAGTGAATTTCAAATGGTTTATAGTGAGGATTTGGAGAAGGCTAGTAGGGACATTCAAAGGCCCCATGCATGGGTGTGTGTTTGTTTTCTTTGTAGTGTTGGGCATCACACCCAAGGCCTTGGTCATGCTGGGTCTGTACTCTGCCACAGAAGGCCGTCGTTAACCTTTATGTTTGAAGCACTTGAACTTTTATCTGGAAGAAGATGGACAGGCTGTCTATTGAAGTAGAAAGTGAAAAAACCAGATTTATATTCAGAAATGTCATGGATTCGAGGAAGGACTGTAGAAAGACAAGAGACAGAGGTAGTTGGGGGGCTGAAGCAATAACTCGGGGGAAAGCAGGCCCTGGAGCAGGAGAGGGACTTGAAAAGCTGTGCGGACAGTCTCTGAACTCATATCCCGGAAGAGCCTTTTCTAAGTCCTCTGGCAACCTGGGAAAGGCTTCCAGGAGGAGCAGCCAGCAGAGGTGTTTGTGGGGAAAGCTTTAATCCTTCTTGTCATAAACGGGAAGAATTAAAAGGTTCTTTTGGCTCTGTCAGAGGATAATAAAGTCTTTGGGAAGAAAAAAAAGTATTAAAGATTATTGAAAGATTCTAATCCAGCTTAATCCCCTTTACAATATCCCCTGCCCAGTAGCGACTCAGTCTGTTGAACAATCCCCATAGGAGCAAACCTGTATTCCCTGGGGAAAACATTCCCTGTAAGGATGGAAGGGGAGAGGGGGAGGGAGAGGAAAGGGAGAGAGAATGGGAAAGGGAGAGGAGGGGGAGGGAGAGAGGAGGGTTAGTCAATAAGACTTGAAAGTAACCCTCCCAAGTGCTGCCTAGATTTTTCCATGGATGTCATTTGCACGTTCATCATGAAGTTCATCTCTGCGCAGTGATGCATGATCTGTACGTAGAGGACAGATTATACAGTGGGTAAAAGGAAGTGATTGCGTAAGGCATCCGTGGGGCCAGGGAGCAAAGCTTTTCTTCCTTCAGCCCCTCCCTACACTAACCTATGGTAGGGTCTCAAATCCACCATTAGCATTTCTGAAGAAACGGGCACATTAAGTCACATTAAGGTGTTAATGACCTATCAGATAGCCTTCATCCTGGCATAGGGACCCTAGGAAGAACAGAACAGCCAGCAAAAGGTCCCTAAAAGAAGAAACCGCCCAGATTCCTAGTGATTGGTATGGGTGTAGGCGGTGTAACTGAGCTCAATGCTTTAGGACCTAGAATTTGTTCAAAATACTATTTCCAGGATTTCCACTTCTATTATTTTGTCTCAGTAATCCAGGGTGGTTTCGGGGAGATTTTTGATATATAGCTAAATTTAAGAACTGTTAACTGTGCTGGCTTATCAGCACACTACACCAAGACTCCCACTTCACACAATCACAGGAAGTCAGGCTGCATGCAGCCATCTTTGTTCAGACAGAGCTAACGTCTCTGAGAGAGATGTTATGGTTTGAAAAAAAAAAAAAAAAAGGCACATGAGATGCCTGATGAAATGTGTTGCTGACATTCAAAGTTTCTGAGTATACCTCAGCCGCTTGTATGTATGTGTAATGTAGTATATGTACTTGTTAGCGTGTACATGCAGGTGCACATGCCCCTTCGTACACATGTGTAGAAGTCAGATGCACGGGAACTCAACATGTGTACATATCCTTAAATAAGTCTGAGGGTTAGGAAATGGCTTTGAATTTGTTGCCAGATGGTGCAAGGATCAGATGGTTGAGAAATGAAAGGAAAATTTAAGTGAATAAAATAAAAGACCTTTAGGGGCTGGAGAGATGGCTCAGTAGATAAGAGCAATGGCTGCTCATGTGTAGAGGACCGGATTTAAATTCCCAGCGCCCACATGGTGGCTCACAACTGCCTGTAACTCCAACTCCAAGGGACCCAATGTCCTTTCTGGAATCCAAGGTCACTAGGCACAGACGTTCATGCAGGCAAAGCACCCATGCTATAAAGTACGATATTTATTTATGTATTTATTTGGCTGTTTTGTTTGGAGGCAGAGTTTCACTATGTAGCCTTGGGTGGCCTGGAATTCACTACACAGATCAAACTGGCCCTGCACTCACAGAGCTCTGCCTGCCTCTACCTCCTGATGGCTAGGATTAAAGGTGTGGGCCACCGTGCCCATCAAATTACTTTTTAATTAAACAGTAAATGCTTGTTGATAATTCAGTGGTTACAGAACATGCTAATTGGCTGCTAATTAATTAAAATACTATTACCTTCTGTATATTTGGTATTACACAACTTATAAAGTGCTTAATGTAAGAGTTCAGATAGGAATTTAAGAAAGTGATCCTATTATTGTCATCTTTCCCCAAGATCCCAACTAACCAGTGACTTGTGTAGCATCATGTCTTCTGGTCAGTGAGACACAGGTCTTCAAAGTGAGCTCTGTAGTGCGTTAGCTGCAGCCCTTTCCTACCATGTGGCTATTCATTCTTTTCTATAAAAAGCATGCTGTATGTTTTCATGTTTATAGGCAGGATTACAAAGTGCTCTTTCAGTCCGGTCCTCAATTTTGTCATCACTAATAGAACAAGATAATATGGTTCCTACTGTGCACGAGATAATTTATAGCATCATTAGCCTTATTCTGGGGAGGTTGTGTGTCTTGAATGAGTATAAGACTTTTAAATTCTTTTACCTTTGGGGTGTGTGTGTGTGTGTGTGTGTGTGTGTGTCTGTGTGTGTGTGTATGTGTGTGTGTCTCTGTGTCTGTCTGTCTGTCTCTCTCTCTGTGTATGTGTATGTGTGTGTGTCTCTGTGTCTGTCTCTGTGTGTGTGTGTGTGTGTGTGTGTGTGTGTGTGTCTGTGTCTGTGTGTGTCTGTGTGTGTCTGTGTGTGTAGTGGGGGACATTAAGAGGACAGTTTACAGGAGTTCCTTCTCTCCTTCCACTGTGGTTGTCCTGGAGATTGAACTTAGGTCATCAGGTTTGGGTGTAAGGACCTTTGCCTGCTGAGCTTTCTCACTGTTTAGCTCCCGGTTTATATTGAGCTTCCAGTTGACAGGAAACGTGGAGTAGAAGAACACGCTAACTGACTTAATGAGCAGCCGCTGGACAAATTCTGAATGGGTACATTTTGTAGCATATTTGATCTCTTCAGCAGGTCCGTGTCAGGAAAGAACAGTGGAGGTGGGAGGCAGGCAATGCAGATTTAGAGAATGCCAAAATACCACTCCTTCACCGTTTCAGTGTGGTCTTCGGCCACTTGTTCTTACCAAGAACAGTATGGGGGTGGGGCAGCTGTTAGTGAGCAGCTGTGGGCACCTACATCAGCCCCATCTCACGTGGGTCCCACCCTCCAGCAGTTCATCTTCTGTGTACGCTTTGTAATCTGTCTCTTGTCCAGAGTGCTCCTGGGACACTGAGATGCTGGATGTCATCTGTGTGTTTGAAACCCAGAAAAATAGCAGTGCTCATGGCAAAAATCTTTGGTCAACAGGAACTAGCCGGTGGATAAATTCCTCCTGGGGCTTTCCTAAAACGCATTTATTTGTTCCCTCAGCCTCCCAGAAGATGGCCCCAGAGGACCAAGCACTCAGTCACCCTTGATACAAGGAGTAGCACCGACACATTGGCTTTAAGCTCTGCCCTTTGCATTGGCACAAATAGAAAAGGTGACCAGGAGGCTGAGACCCCGTGCACCGGAGGCTCTGAGCTGTGAAATGATAAATGCATTGGAAAAGCTTTCTCTAAACAAAGAGAGCATGCAGATGGTGTGCTTGAACACATCACCTGAGAAAGAGGTCTTCCTGGTCCAGCTGGTCCAGCATGAGAGGCTGCTGCTCGCAGAAGCCAAAGCTACCAACTAAACCTCGGGCCTGCAAACAGAACCTGGCATTGTCTACATGGCACTGGCTTTGAAGGAGTAACAGGGTCATGGAGGCTTTCAACAGGATTTTTAAGAAAAGCCAAAGAGGCCAGGCTGTTTCCAGCAGGGTCAAAGAGTCCCCTGAAGGACCCCCTGAACTTATGTGTGAAATGGTAAAGTGAAGCCTGATTTGCAGTGTTGAAGAGACCACAAGTGTGTGCCAAAAAAAGCTACAGATGCTAAATGGTAGAGGCTGTAAGTGCTACAGGTGACGGTATGGCAGGCACAGGGCGGTACAAGTCCATTAAGCACTTGCAGGATGACATCATGTACCTCTGATGCAAGATGTGGAGCTTCAGACTTCAGCGTTTGCCCTGCTGGGTTTTGGTCTCACTGTGGTCCAGTCTCTTCTTGCTTTTCTTCTGTTCCTCTCTTGAGAATGGGAATATTTACTCTGTGCTACTGTATATTGGGAGTATGTAACTTGTTTCCTGTTTTTATGGGGTAGCATAGTTAAGATTTTGCCTTGAGTTTTAGAAGCGACTTTGAACTTGGGAATTTTGAACAGTCTGGATACAGCCAAAACTATTAACTTATTTATTTTATGTACATTGGTGTTCTAGTACCCAAGGACTAGAATTATAGACAGTTGTGAGCAGCCATTTGGGTGCTGGGAATTGAACCCGGGTCCTCTGGAAGAACAGTCAGTGCTCTTAACTGCTGAGCCATCTCTCCAGCCCCTAACTTTTCCTCTCAAGGGAATGGCATAATTGGTGAAGTGGAGGGAGCTTGCACAAAGCATTCATTGTCCTGGTGGAGTACATCAATGCTATTGCCACTCAGACTCTAGCTTCCATTCAAGGCTGGACAAACAAAGCTAAATTTCAAATAGAAAACACTAGCCTTTCTGAAAAAAAAAAAACCAACTCAGCAGCCACATGGCAAAAAAGGATGGAGTGGGACCAGCCATTGGAATAGAGTGGCAGATACTGGGGTTCTCTGTTTCCGCGACCTGATAGTGATTCTTGCTCTAATTTCCAAACGCTGAAACACTTGGGAGGCAGAGGCAAGTGGACCCCTGTGAGTTTGAGGCCAGCCTATTCTACAGAGTGAGTTCCAGAACAGCTGGGGCTGTTACACAGAGAAACTGTGTCTCAAAAAAACAAACAAAACAATTAAAAAAAAAAAAAAACAAAGAAAAAATCTTTAGATAACATGGAATCACACACCCAAATCCTGTGGGAGGTACTGATTACAGCTGTTAACTCGACGGCTCCATGGACAAATGGCCAGCCCAAAATTAAAGGAGGGGTAGGTGTGCAGAAATTAAGATGGGCCTACAATTAACTGTATCTAAGAAAAAAGCCTCCACGATCTCCCTGCCCCCTTACGCTGTGTGGCAATCTCCAGGGACATGTGTCCTCTGTCACAGGGTTGGCTTGCTTGTTATTTGCCTAAGTCTTCCCTGGATCATCTACATCCCCCTTGGGGCCAAGGGCTGGTTCCTCCCAGGAGGACTTGGTGGTGGGTAAGACTGAAAGCAACCCTTGTTCCCTGTGATACCCTGGGGTCAACTGTGGCTGTTTGGCCACAGCTGCTCAACGAGAGCTTACATAATCATGGAAGCACCTGGCAGTGTGGGCCAAGATTGCAAAGAGACCCCAGCGTCTTCAGGGGAAAAAAGGAACTGGTTTTTTTTTTCTGCTCTGCATGCAATTTCTGCCAATACTCTGGTGAGACTCTACATATTATTTAATTCTCACCACAACTCTGTAACTCAGAGGCTATTGTCCCAGTTTTATGGTGAAAAATGGGATCACATCTGCTCTATAACCTAGTAAGAAGCAGATCCAGAGTCTGAGTCCAGGTCTGTTTAGCTCATGTAGAATCAGTTTGTCCCAGGTTATGTTATTATTGAAGAAGTTGGCTTTTAAGTGGAAAAAAAATAGCATCATATGACACTAAATCACATACCAAGAAAGTTCTTCGTAAATTTACCTTATTAAGTGGGATATTGCTTATCAACCCCACCCTCAGGGCTCAGGGACCATTATGGAAGAGGTGGTAGAAAGTCAGAGCCAGTGGATGGGGAGGTGTATAAATTACCTTTCTGTTTCTGTGATAAAATACCATGACCAAGGCAACTTACAGGAGAGAGGGTTTAGTCAGCAGCATCTCTCATCTCTCTCCAGCTGGTGCATATGTCTCTCTGACCCCTCAATTATAATAAGACAAACCTCCTCCTAGACATTGTCAATGTCTCTAGGAGGCAAAAATCACCTTTTGGAGAACTGCTTATTTAAAGGAAAACGTTAGGTGAAAATCCTGCTTTGAGATGACAGACACCTCAGAGTATTGTGTTGTGTTGTGTACGTACGTATCTCTGTCTGTCTGTCTCTGGAGATGAAAGTCAGGGTAAATATGCTATCATTGAGTTATGTCCTCATCCTGGAGATAATTTTCAATAATTTTAATTGTAGGGCCCTGGCCCCTGTTTTGGGTGGCTGTTGCCTTGCTTGCTGACCTTGACCTTGATGTCCTCCCTATGCTAATTCCCTGCTGGTTTCCACCTTCCTGAATGCTTAAGGGAAGTTCCTTTTTTGTGTATCCTGCATAATGGGTGTTAACAGCTTAGGTGCAAGATTGTAAACATCAGGTGAACTTCTGCCCTCTGGGGTTCTCCCATTGTGCTGTAAGCCTGTATTTAAGGCCTCCTCCTTCCTTCAATAAATGGCATTCGGCATTCTACTGAGGTGAATGACCTGCTGTCTCTTGTCTCTGTTTTTCGATCCACAGCCCCTCGCTCGGACATGGTGAACGGGTGGTGGTAGCGTGGGCGTTACTGCTACACTTAATCTTATTAGAAAAAAAAACTTTCCAAATTTAACATAATTCTAGAATCCATAAAGATATTCAAACCAGTTGTCAATAAATTTGATAAATATGGTAGTTTGGATGTAACTGCCCCTAAAAGCTCATAGGGAGTGGCACTATTAGGAGGTGTGGCTTTGCTGAAGTAGGTTTGGCCTTGTTGGAGGAAGTGTGTCACTGTAGAGATGGGCTTTGAGGTTTCATAATATGCTCAAGCCATGCCCAGTGACTCAGACCACTTCCTGTTGCCTGTGTGTCAAGATGTAGGGCTCTCAGCTCTTTCTCCAGCACCATGTCTCCCTGCATGCCACCATGTTGCATCATGATGATAATGGACTAAACGTCTGAAAATGTAAGCCACCCTAATTAAATATTTTTCCTTTATAAGAGTTGCCATGGTCATGGTATCTCTTCACACCGATAGAAACCTTAACTAAGACAGTTCCTATCTGTGTTTATTGTCATTTCCCAAGCCTGCTGACATGATTTGGAAGTCCCCTCTCAGACTAATGTTGAAATGTCATTCCATTGTAACAGTATTAGGAGGTGGAACCTTTTAAGGGATGATTGGGTAAGGAGGCTCTGCCATTATACATGGAGTAATGCCAGTACGGTAGGAGTGAGTTCCTGATAGGAAGGACAGGTTTAGCTGCATTTCTTTTCTGTCTTGAATGTCCTCACTTGCCCTTCTGCCACATTAGGACTTGAACTTCCCAGACACCAGGGATGTAAGCTAAATAAGCTTCTATTTTTTATCAGTTACTCAGCCTGAAGCATCGTGTTATAGCAGATGCTCCATACCCATCTAGAACGCTATCAGACCCATAGAGAGAGACACATGATTTTCTGAACAGTATTTATTGTTTGTTTGTACACACACATGTGAGTGCCATGGCACATGTGTAGAATTACCACTGTGGTAATCAATTCTCTCCTTCCATGATGTGCATTGTGGCAACTGAATTCATTAGGCTTGATTGACAGCAGGTACTTTTCTTGCTGAGACATCTTATTGGCCCTTTAAAAAATTTTGTTATTAGTATTGTGTGTGTGTGTGTGTGTGTGTGTGTGTGTGAGTGTATACTCATACATGTGCATGTGTCTTGAGATTTAAATATTTTATTTATTCTTTGACAATTTCATGCATAAATACAAAGTATCTTGGCCAAATCTGCCTCCATTCTCCTTTCTGAACCTTGAGTAACCGCAGAAATCAGCTACAACTCCTGCACACCATTCCCTCAACCTACTTCCTTTCCTCTGATCTATTATTTATAGGGTTGCATTTAAAGTATTGGACATAACAAGAAGTCCTCAAAGGCAGCAGGCCAGCAAGGCCTAGACTAGCCGAGAACACATTAAGGTTTCTTAATAAATGTCTGTTAAGTAAATGAGGAAGTTAGTTAAACACGTTTTTTTATCATCCAAAATCATTTTGATCATTTCCTTCAACTTTTTTCTATTTCACTAATGACTTGTTCCTTTAAAAATATAATGAATTTTTGAGGGGGCTGGAGAGATGGCTCAGTGTTTAAGAGCACTGGCTACTTTTCCAGGGAGCCCCGGTTTGATTTGCATCACCCATATGGTGGCTCACAACGGTCTGTAACTCCAAGATCTGACACCCTTACACAGACATACATGCAGGCAAAACACCAATGCACATAAAACAAAAATAAATGAAAAGAAACCCTAACATGTTTTAAACATTTCCAATGTCCAAACACTATTTTGTTTTTGCTAGGAATACCATTAGTATCTCTATTTTGTAGTCAGGAAAACTAAGTTTGCCAGTGAGGAAAGGTAAAGCTGATAGTGGAGTAAGCTTCGTGGGAATGAGTCAGTGTTCCAGTCACTGTGCCATGCTCATACATCGGCTGTGACATCTCAGCTACCCTAATCATCGCGGTGACGGAAGACCTGAAGAAAAGACTTACGGGAAGAATGCCATAGCTCAGAGTGTGAGAGTTTCAGTCTGTCACAGGGGGAAGGTACCAGAGTTCAAAGCAGCAGGAGTGCAAGGCAGGAAGCAGAGAGCGCTAGCTCAGAACCAGAAACAAACGTAAGCTCTGTTCCAGTGGCCACTTCCAGCAGGCAGCGCCACTTCCTAAAGCCTCTGCAGCCTTCAAAACAGCTGGGGCCTGAGCGCTCAAAACATGAGCCTATGGGGGCCATTCAGATTCAAAGTATAAGAACTTCTTACTTTTTCTTGGTGTTTTGTTTGTTTGTTTTTAAGATTTATTTATTTATTATGTATACAGTGTTCTGACTGCAGGCCGGAAGAGGGCCCCAGATCTAATTATAGATGGTTGTGAGCCACCATGTGGTTGCTAGGAATTGAACTCAGGATCTCTGGAAGAACAGCCAGTGCTGTTGACCTCTGAGCCATCTTTTCAGCCCTTGTTTGTTGGTTTTCGTACTGCAGATTGAACTCAGGGCTTCACACATGCTAGGAAGACACTTCACCGCAATCTTTGCAGCACTTGGTTTTACCCACCTGTAGCAAAAAGACAAAGGTGCTAGCTAGTTTCACAAGCCTTCCATGGAACGTCTGTACTTAAAACTGCTCTGACATGTTAAGTGGCTGAAATGGCAAATGGTTATTGTCACAGTTTGCCTTTTGTTACTATGACAAAACAACTGATCAAAACCAATTTAGGGAGGAAAGAATTTGTGTCCACTTACAGTCCATCACTGAAGGAAGCTGGGGCAGGGCCCCAAGGCTGGCACCTGGGAGCAAGAACTGAAGCAGAAACCTCAGAATGCTGCAGTTAAGCAAATGCCTCACGGATGTGGTCACATGCCAGTCTGATCTAGGCAACTCCTCGGCTGAGGTTCCGTCTTCCCAGATGACAATTGTTGTTACATATACATACTGTATATTCCTAAAGATATAAATACAACCTGCTCAGTCAATATAACATTACTTGCGTGCATGTTTTCAGGGCTGACTACTTGGCATTAGACAACCAACGGGTGCGCTCTTCCGTGGGGAAGACTGTCTCTCCCACTCTCAGCCTTCCTTTCCCGCCTAAAGTTCTTCGTCTGGGGTTGAGGCTTCGTGCACTTTCTCTCTATAACCAGCTTTTACTTTTAAATATAAGAACCTCCGATTGTCATAAAGCATTGTGGATGAGTTGCCCTTGTCGTACTGGGGGTTGGACCTAGGTGCTCAAATGTGCCCCTATAATCACACAGTGTGGATGAAACGTTTTCCCAACTCAGCATTCTAAAATTTGCATACCAATGTCAGATTTCCCAACATATACTTCCTCAAAAGTAAGAGGCCCAATACAATCATTGAATACTATTAGTACTAAAAAAGAGAACTATTTGGAGGGAGAAGGGGACCAGTGGGATGAGGAGGGGGAGGCAGGAGAGTTCTGGGGGAGGGTGAATATGAACGACCTAGGATGACGTAAACGTATCAGGACGCAGC
>CABHPQ010140594.1:0-12819 GCA_902168405.1 Peromyscus aztecus | reverse complement strand
GGAATGATCAACAGAAAGAGTGAAGGGCACATACTTCCCTGAAACACAAACGAACACAGGCCTTTACTGAGAGAGAAAACACATTTCAAGTTTGGGTTTCTCTTTTCTTTATCCTGCTTCTCTTAGCTTTCTCTCTGAAATTACAATGTGAGGCCTGTCTCTGTTTTTAGTCAGGGTGGCCGTACTGTAACGTGCAGGTCAATGTGGTAAGTATAGGATGACACACCATTTAGTGATAGGGTTATCTTGTGAGACATGCATTATCCTTGGTAGTTTTATGTCAACTTGACCCAAGCTGGAGTCCCTGGAGAAAAGGGAGCCTCAACTGAGAAAACAAAAAGCTCCATAAGCCTGGGCTGTAGGGCATTTTCTTAAATAATGATTGATGTGATAGGGTGTAGCAGGAATCTTAAAGAGTCTTATTAATAAAATCAAACCTGAAGCCAGTTATTGGGGTGAACTGGAAGATCAGAGAACCAGAACAAGCCACAGTTAACCTCACCTGGCCAACTTCTCAGCTGATCTTGTTTCCTCAGACTGGAAGCCTCTGTGTCCTCATATCTGAATGGCTCTTAGCTGAACTGTGCTGCTCAAAACCTAAAAGCTTAACCAGCCAAATGCTTCTAGTTTTCCTGGTCCTCACGCCTTATATATCTTTCTGCCTTCTACCATCACTCCCTGGGATTAAAGGTGTGCGTCACCAGGCCTGGCTGTTTCCAATGTGGCCTTGAACTCACAGAGATCCCAGATGGAGTTCTGCCTCTGGAATGCTAGGATTAAAGGTGTGAGTGCCACCATTTTCTAGCCTTTGTATCTAGTGGCTGTTCTGTCTCTGACCCCAGATAAGTTTATTAGGGTGCACAATATTTTGGGGAACACAATACCACCACATTTCCTCTCTTTTTGTCTAAAATTAAAAAAAGCTTATAACTAATACAAGAAAAATTATATCCAATAAGTATATACAATATACAGTCAAGAATTACATTAATGATGTCTAGTCCATTAATATTTGACAGATTCAAATAAAAACTCCATTAATATATAACAATGTCCAGTCCAGTAACATTTGACAAATTCAGACAAAAAAATTCCATTATCTATCCTATTTTGGTAAGTCCAAAATGTTCCTAATTCACTTTCTATCCTAACTAATCTACAACTATAACTAACTAATCTTCAACTATAACTAACTAATCTTCAACTCCCTCAGAGACCCAAGAAGGAAATAATATTGCCTAATAAAAAAATAAAAACAGGAAGTGCATGCAAGCAGCTTCCAAAAAAAAAAATGTGAGTTGACAGAAACAGCCAGCTGCCTGGACAGTCACCTGAGGTTTCTCCACAGTGTTGGGGCATCATCTTCAGCCTATAGGCTTAGTGTATCTGACAGACTCATTTGTGAAGTAGGATGTACACAAAGTCAATAGTCTGTTGTGGGTGGTGCCACCCCTGAGATGGTGTCCAGGGGTCCTGACTTCATTTAGTGATGAACACTTCTGTGAAAGCATAAATCAAATAAGCCCTTTCCTCCCCAAGTTGCTTTGCTTATGGTGTTTTATCACAACAATAGTAATTCAAAGTAAGTTCAGAATTGGTACCAGGATCAGGAGGTATTTCTGTGATAGATCCGATCATATTATTTTGGGGAGGATTGTGGAAGGACTTTGGGTCTTTGGGCTAGATTGAGAGCTCAGTGGGCTGTTCTGTATGAACTTGGACTGTGGACAGGTGGGGACAAGAGCAGAAGAGATCAGGTGGGGGTGGAGGGAGAGGATTGAGGAAGAGACAGATGGAATTGGGGGGCATTTGGGAGGTGGTATGGAAGTGTAGTACAGTGGAAACTTCGTGGAATCTATTAAGGTGACCCTAGTGAGGATTCCTAGTAATGGAGGATACGAAGTCTGAGCTGGCCATCTTTTGTAGCCAGGCAAGGCTTCCAGTGGTGGGACTGGGTTGCATTCAGTTGAGTTGTTGGCTGAGGAGGTCCAGTGGAGATCTCTAGACAACCTGGGCTGATGCTAGGACAGAACATTGCTCTCCAAATTCTGACAGCAGGACCACATTGCCAAGGACTACATCCATACAACTTGTTTAATATAGAGAAGCCAAGCTGGTGCCTGCATGGAGCCTTCACACATATGTTCTAGTCTCTTTGGGATGTGGGAAATTACTCTCCAGGCTACAAAAAGAGAAGCCTGGACACCAACGCAGCTACAAAACCTTTGACCTACAATCTGCCTTGCCTACAAGATGTTCTGAGGCAATGGTGGTGAAGAATTTTGGGAGTGACCAACCAGTATCTGCTCTAACTAGAGGCCAACTCCACAAGAGAGGGCCCACGCCCTGCACTGCCAGGATGGCCAGGAATGGGAGAATGGATAGTCCAGAGATCTTGGATAGACCCAAACATGATTGGCTAAATAAATACATAAATAAAATTATTTCTAATGATATTCTGCTATACTCATAGATTGGTGCCTAGTCCAGTTGTCACCAGAGAGGCTTCCTCTGCCAGCAGATGGGAGTGGGTACAGAGACCCACAACCAGACACTATGCAGATAAAGAATCTAAATTGGAGGTCTCCTTTGAGTCCCTCCCCTTGGAGACCAGGACACCCCACAGAGAAGGGGTAGGAAAGATTGTAGGAATTAAAAGGGATGGAGGACACCATGAGAACATGGCCAACTAAATCAACTAAGCAAGGCTCGCATGGGCTCACAGAGACTGAAGTAGCAAGCGCAAGGCCTACATGGTTGCACCAGATCCTCTGCATGCATGTTATGGCTATTAACTTGGTGTTTTATGGTACTCCTAATAGTTGAAGCATGTGTGTCTCTGACTCCTTGGTCTACTCTTGGGACTCCTCCTCCTATTCAGTTGCCCTGTCCAGCCTCAATAGGAGGGCTTTTGACTTGTCTTGTTGTATATTGTTTTGTAATGTTTGACTGCTGTCTCTTAGAAACCTGCTATTTTCTGAAGAAGAAATGAACAGGGAATAGATCTGAAGGAAAAGGGAGGTAGGGGAGGATCTGGGAGTAGTGCAAGGAGGGGAAACTGTGATTAGGATATATTATGAGAGAAGAATCAATTTTCAGTTTTAAAAAATGGTCAGAGCAATACAGACAATGGAGGCCTGGTTTGTGAAGTTTCAGAAGAAAGTAAAGACTCTACCAGGCCATTTATGTGAATAATCTGTGGTGTCTGGTCAGCTTTAGCTAAAGAAGCAGCTGTGATTAACAAGAGACCAGAACCACTAAAGTAAAACCTTGGCTTTACTGAGGCAATTGATGCAGGGAAGTTGAGGCCTTATACCATGAAGAGAGCCCAGGAGAGGCTAATGGTGAAAATGCAGGCCAGGTGTAGCTGAAGACCCCAGTATTCTGGAAATGCCAGTACCATGGGAAGACCACCAAGATCAGCAACAGCAGTGGAGTGGAGCCTTCCCGAGCTTAGAAGACAAACTGTGTGTGCTCCAGAGGGCAGAGCTGAGAAGGACCCAAGCCCTTTGAAGGAGCCCTGAAGATGGTGAGTAGACCCCCAAGTATAGGACATAGTGACATTTACACAGTTGGGGTTTGGTTTTGATTTGATTTGGTGACTCTGCCCTGGTTCTTCCCTAGTGAAGTAAGAAAGTACTTAATTTACTTCTTATTTTACAAGAGCCCACAGTTGAGAGACTTTAAACTTTTAGAGATATTTTGCAGTTTTAGAAACACTTTGGATTTTAAAAGGAAGTTTGGATATTTTGAAAAGACTTTGAACTTTTAAGTATTTGAATTTTTAAAGACTGTTGGACCTTTAAATTTTTAAAATATTTTATATTTTGTATTAATGTGAGATCTTGGGGATTAATAACAAAGAAAAGATTGTGGCTTAATAGTAATCTGCCAAGTTGACAAGAGGTCAGCTGTGCTGACTAGTTCTTTGTCAACTTGACACAAGCTAGAGTCAGAGGAGAGGAGGGAGTGTCAGGTGAGAAAATGCCTCTGTAGATTGGGCTGTAGGCAAGCCTGTAGGGCATTTTCTTAATTAGTGATTGATGGGGAAGTGCTTAGTCCATTGTATGAAAGCCCACCCCTGGGCTGGCGGTCCTGGGTTCTATAACAAAGCAAGTTGAGCAAGCCATGGAGAGCAAGTCAATAAGCAGCACCCCCCTTCAAGGCCTCTGAAGCCCCTGCCTCCAGGTTCCTGCCCTGTTTGAATTCCTGTCATGACTTCCTTTGATGATAAACCATGATGTGGAAGAGTAAGCCAAGCAAACCCTTTCCTACCCAAGGTGCTTTGGTTATGGTGTTTCATCACAGCAACAGAAACCCTAACTAAGACACACATCATTAGACATTCTCATCTCTACATGAATAACACAGAGTATATATGTAAACAGGTGGGCAGTGTAGCTTACAACATACACACAGACATGCACTCACCACAGGGCACATGTGAAAATCAGAGGACAACATGCAGGAATCTGTTCTCTTTCCCCACCAAGAGGGCTTTAGGATCAAACTCAAGCTTGGTGGCAACCACTCTTACCCCTGAGTCATCTCTCTGGCCCCTGGTTACATTTACATTTAATGAAGAAAGTCTAAATCCAGAGTACTCTGGCAGTTAGAGAATCACATGACCTCTGAGGCTCACTCTCCGCTCATTCACTCAGCCACTCATGCTTTCATTTGATGAATATTCTTTTTGATATGGAAATGCGCTTGTGACTCTCATGATTAAAAATTTGAAAGTAATTCTTACACAGACAAGTACAGTGAATTTATGACTCAATGTTTAGTATTTGTTATTTGAATACTCTCTGGAGCATTTGCAAAAGACAGTGCTGATATTGACATTCAAGTTATGAAAAAAATAAAGGAAGGCAATATTTGAATTATGTCTAATTACACTAGTAATTAGAAGAGATAGGATAGGAACACACACACACACACACACACACACACACACACACACAAAAAAAAAATATCCATGTGCTTAAGTGTCATGTCGCAAGCCTTTCTGGAAAACAACAAAAACAAGGTTCTGCCTTCATGGAACCTCTAGTGTGGAGAAAAAAGTATCAATGAACAAATCATGCAGGTAGATGTATGACTGCTTCAACACAAGACTTAATTTCTTTTTAGAGAATATCACGGAGTACAAGGTGGGGTATCATAATGAAGCTGGGCTAGGTGAAAGCTAAAAGTAATATACTGCACACATTTCTAAAAGTTACAAAATAAAGTACAAGTTAAAAAATCGTTGCTTTGCTTCCCATTTGAGACATGTATACACACACACACACACACACACACACACACACACACACACACACACACGGCATAGACATGTATATGGCATAGACAACACTGAGACACACATGTCTTCCATACAAATGTACTTCTCAGATTTCATGGCCTATTCCTCCTTCTCCTCCTCCATCACATCCTCCTCCCCTCCTCTTTCCACTGCTAAATTCTTCCCTTGCTCTGGTTCTCTCTTCCTCTTCCTCCTCCTCATCATCACCATTATCATCCTTCATTCTCTCTCTCTCTCTCTCTCTCTCTCTCTCTCTCTCTCTCTCTCTCTCTCTCTCTCTCTCTCTCTCTCTCTCTCCTCTTGCTTTCTTGCTATCCTGACTGGTATTTAATTAAAATTATTTTGACCAAGTGGGATGTGGTTACTGCATCTACCCCAATCAAGCAGATGTTCCCGGCTGGGTGTCTTATTCTTCCCCTACTGTCCTTTGGTTCCCAAGTCACCTGATTCCTTTCCAAGTAGGTTTTTGCTCCTTGCCATGTACAGGCACTAGCTTCCTAGGGATGACTTAGAACGCAGCTTGTTCAGATCCAGAAAATCCGACAGTATTTGAAGTCTCTGGAAGAAGCAACTCCTCTTCACTTAGTCAGTGCTGGGTGGACTTTGTTGAAATACTTTCTCTGTGGAAAAGGAAAGCAGCAGAGAGAGGTGCCCTGCAGCTCTAGCTTATTTGTAACATGGTTTGCAGCAGAGGCAGGTGTCCATCAACTCTAGCTTATTTGTAACATGGTTTGCATAAGAGGTTTTTTTTTCCTTGTTTATATTTCTGTTCACAAGTTCTTGGCATTTTAAAAGAGGGATTCCAGCAGAACTGAAGACCTATAGAGTGAGCTTCCAATATTGTTGGCTTGAACCTACTATGCTAATACAGGCTGGGCAAATGGATATGGCAAAACAGAATCACAATGTAGGCATTTTGTACACAGCAGTAACTCCATTCTGGGGACACAGACTGGGTGCATGTGCTGTTTACTCTCTGCAGGTGCCTTTACAGCTAAAACTTGACACAGGAGAGATAACTGATGATGTTAAGTGACTGGAGAGAAGCAAGGTCTTCTTTGCAAATGGTTCTATATGCATGAAGTCTCAGAACAAGTTTACAAATTACACTGTTTATAATAAAGCATTGCATACAAGAAATGAGGGGATTACCACACATGGTGTCCTCTGGGATGGAAAAGGAGTCAAAGTGTTCTGAGATATTGAGAATGTTATCATAATATCCAGGAAAGAGATATTTCATCTTTCCCAAATGACCACAGCATACTCCTATGACAGGAATTTGCCCTGACTTTTCTAGGAATCCATTACTCTAAAATCAATACACTTATAAAAAATCTACATGTAGGCCGGGCGGTGGTGGTGCACGCCTTTAATCCCAGCACTCGGGAGGCAGAGCCAGGCGGATCTCTGTGAGTTCAAGGCTAGCCTGGGCTACCAAGTGAGTTTCAGGAAAGGCACAAAGCTACACAGAGAAACCCTGTCTCGAAAAACAAGACAAAACAAAAAATCTACATGTGCCTAAGGAGGGAATATTTTGTCAAGGTCATGCTTTCATTTGATTTTTTTTTAAAGTCAAAAGATATATTGTTATGTTGCTTGTTTTTCCTGCTAACTTGCAGAACAAGGTCAGAACCCCAGGCGTAGCAGCCAAGGCTGTCTCTTTCTTAAGGACTGGCACTTCCTGGAATTTCCAGACAACCTGAAAACAGATCTATCTGCTGTCTCACTTTGTGCAGTGGGTTCTGTGAACTCCCCCACCAATAGTAATAAGGTGGATAAGCAATGTTGCATATGTTGTTTTTATTGTCCACTTTATGTAAAATGTGTGCAATTCCTGCATCCCCTGATTCTCTTCTGTAGATGGTCCAGTTTGCTAGGGCTCCAAATAGGTTTAATACTGTGGTGGTAAAAGATGTTTTAAAAGAAATCCTGAACAGCCTTACTGAGTTAGGTTTCAATTTGCCTTGGAATATGATGTTTCTAGGGCAGGTTTTCCAAAAGCCAATTTATGGAATATGCACAAATCTGGCATAGAATGACAAAACTGTAAGAGAGTTTGTAGTAAAGGATCAGAGGGCAGGCTGCATGTGGTAAACTGTTTAGCATTGTGTTATCTGTGTTCTTCCACCTATTTTTTCTGTTAACTAATACTAAATAAATAATAACTAAATGCCAAAGACTGGTTAGTATATAAAGAGGCAACGCTTATTCAGCTAAGGGTTCAGAGGGCTAGGAATTCAACATCTGCTGAGGGCTTTCTGTTCATGCCAGCATGAAAGTCAAGACAACACAAAGGCTCCGTTGGGTATCTTGTCTTCTCAGTTTTGTAGATGCATATCTTCACGACCCAAACTAATCCTTCCTACCTCTCAGGAACATAATTTTAAACACTTTTTAGATAGAGTGTCATTATGTCACCCTAACTGACCTGAAACTTGCTTTTTAGAGCAGGCATTCCTTTAACTCCATAGAGATATTCTCGACTCTGCCTCCCTACGTGGGGTTCCCCTGACCCCACCGAAGAATTACCGCTAGCAGCAGACCTTGACTGAGGAGGGGTAGTGTGCCACTAGCCCCTCACCCAGCCTCCTGGTACCCAGAGACAATCAGACACAGTGCAGAAGCCTAATTTTTAAGCATCATTAACCTATGACTTTGCACATTAAGTTTTAGTATATTTTGTAGGGGACAAACCCCTTCACCATACCAGATTATGACTTCCACAGATTGAAATTGACAGAAAAGTACACCTCAGTATACATAAATATTTCACTTCAGTATTGAATGGGATTACATAAATAAGGCATAATAGACATTTAATAAATACAAACCAGTTCTGTTTTAAACATATCTGTGCATGTAGACATACATTCAAAACAAGGTAGGAATACTCCAGCCATGTCTGTTTTAAAGATTTCTATATATTAAAACCTTCTTTATTTATCTGTATTCTCTCTCTCTCTCTCTCTCTCTCTCTCTCTCTCTCTCTCTCTCTCTCTCTGTATTCTCTCAGTGGGGTTTGGTTACTGCATTCACTGTGCAGGTTATAGTTTCTCTTGCTTCTAAATAACCAAAGTTCATTTTTATTGCCTCCTGAAACTCTGGGTTTATGTAGGTACCACAAACTAAAGTTCAGAATTAAGTTTTCTCTCCTTTTGGGGGGGGGACAAAAATGTTAATTGAAATTATGGGATTTGTTGGCAATAATTTAATAATAACACAAAATGTTTCCCTATTCTTTGATGTGAATTATTTTCTAGATTCCCTTTTCTCATTTATTCTTAATAGATAAATGAAACTGTGAATGGGACAAGAAATTTATTTATCTAAACTTTTATCTGTGATAATTTAAATAATATCTATCACTGATTATAAGCCAAGGAGGCAGAGACCAGCTATTGAAAAATAAGTATTATATTAAAATGTACTTCCTCAGATGACTTCATTATAGAAAAATATATCGAATGCATGTATTAGAAAATATATTTCTTTTTTATGTTTTAAATTTAAATAGCTTCAGTATTACTTTTGAGGAAATCTTTATTATTATTATTAACTTAAAATGTTCATTTATTTTACATCTCAATCACAGTTTTCCCTCCCTCCTCTCCTCCCATTTCCTCCCCCACCTCCCCTCTATCCCCCACATCCACTCCTCCTCCATCTAGTTTTGAAGAAATCTTTAAATGATTAATCAAATATTGATCTAAACCATTCTTCATCTGAGGTGTTATGCTGGGAATGAGTTTATATGTAATGATTGCTGTTTGAAATTAGGTTTCTATTCACATTTGAGAAAAGCAGTATCCACTTTCCTTTATAATCTTTCTTATCTTCCATATCCTAGCTTCAGAGACTGGTGGACATCGATGTATCTTCCACTTCCCCTTCTGCCTTTCATTAAAAGAAAATGTGTGAATAGACTCCTGATGCCGTGAAATTCCATCCAAGAGAGTAAATGAGATTCTTTCCCCGAAACTAAAAAGCCTTTGAAGTATTTGGATTCATACAATGGATGTTCTCTTTAAATACAAAGTGTTCACACTTTGAACTTCTCTGACAGTCCTTGGTTGCCTTTCTGTCACCTGGTCCCCTGCAGTCATTTGCCATAGTGTCCAAACTGATTCTTTAAGAAGAACCCCTTAAACATGCATATTATGCTACTATGGTCTTTTCTTTAGAAACCACCTAGCGACTTCCAACCTAATAAGATTCTCATCACAGCCAGAATTCCTGTGATGCTGGTCCAAATCTTCTGGCTCCTTTCTTCAATGTTCCTGAGCACTTCTCTCTGCCGAGTCTTCCCTGGGTTGCTATGTTGGTCTGTGTTTGCTGAAAAGCTCCTGTTTCAGTTTCTTAGTGCTTCCATATCTCGAACAGAGATGAATTTCTCAGATACTTATGCAGCTGTTTTTTCAATTCTCTCTGGAAATAAGAAGGGCCATCCACAGCAGTTTCTATTGCAATGGCACCACAACACCGCCCTCTGCATCCAGCTCTCTTTTCTTAGCTTGTCTTCTAGTCATAAAATGCATTCTTAACCTATATCATGGGTGTAAGTGCAAATGGCATTCCATGATTAGCTTTTAGGGTGAAATCACTAGGTTTGCAGGGTATTTTTTTTTTCTTTATATCTCCAGGCTCCACTCCAAGTGGAAGCTTGATGGAAATGAATTCAACAAACAAAAGAGGAACTGTCTTTCTCAGGTGGCTTTAGCACTTCCTTCACTCTGGAATATGAAATCAGAAGTCCTTAGGTCACGCTACTGTTCTGCTACATCAAGGGAATAAGCTCAGCAGATCTGAGTTGGTCACTTGTAAAAGGAAAGGAACCACTTGGGTGTGAATGCTTGATAGATAGATAGAGCACTGGTATCCATTCTCCCTACTCAAATCGCCACAAATGGAGATGAAAACAGAACCAAACAGTTTAAGTGTGAATCTTACATAGCTAAAGAGGAGATCAACTTTCCTAAACAGAAGAGGAATTTGAAAGGAAGATACATGCCTTTTTGCGAAAAGATTTTTTTTTCTTTACTTAATAACAGATTCGGTTTTTTTTTTGGGGGGGGTCACAAAGACAATCAAATTTATTAGGTGGTTTATCCAAGGCACATGTAACCACAATTTATATAAATCATGAAAAATAATATTGTGTTATTTTCTCAGCATTTAACATACCCTCTATATCTGATCTTATTAAGGTTAACATCACACGGACAGAACCCTAGGTTATGTTCCAAAAATCACTTAAACATTTCTTGTACTGGAAACTGCATTTTTGTTTGCACTAACATGAACTCTGGCAAGGCACAACAGTCCGGGGGAGGAACATGCTACCTAGACGTTGTGTATAGTCAATATACCATAACTGTCTCATTTTATCAGTGTCTAGTCAACCAAATTATCCAGTTCTAAGCTTTTTCTTCATGGTACCCTCTCAAATTCTTCATGAAACATTTTCAACAATCTACAAAGTGCTACAGGATTTTTGGACAGTGGTGAAATAAAAGTGATCACCTTGTCCCTGTTTTGTTTCTAAGGCAAGAATCATTATGCCTCACTGTGGCCTCTCAACCTGATAAGGACGTGATTTGACTTTGTTTCATGCCTGGATATATTGAGATATCAAACATGACAACCAATGGCAGATGACACTTACTGTTCTAACAGCAATTTTTGGCTTCCATGACGAAGGAGTGTAGTGGAGTCTCTCCACAGTAACAGCCCCTTTTGAAATCTACTAGTCATTACCACTTATCTGTGTCAGTTGCTTTGACCTAAGCTTCAATTTCTCTTTGCAGGATAAGGAATTTGAGGAGTTTGACAATGAATTGTAGTTGTTCTAGTATCCTCCAGATGTACTGAGGTAAAAATAATAATAATAATAATAATAATAATAATAATAATTACATAGCAATGATCTTTAAAAAAGGATAAAGGATAGAAACAGACTATGGGAGTAAGAAGTTTGCCTCCACCAAGGTCAGAGAAGTCACGGAGAAATAGCAAACTGGGTATTGTCAGTGATGTGCAAGGGCTTATAAAGTGAGCCACTTCCGTCAAGCTGGAGACAGAGCAGGTCATTAAGAAACCTGGACTTGTACCTATTCTCAAAAACATTCTTAACCTTGGGTCTTTCTATGCCTTCAAAGGAGTTTAGAGAGGGAAGCTGGTCATGGAGTCAGTGAGCTACCAAAAACCTCAGTGAGCAACAAGAATTCAACTGTACTGTGTTTTCCTGTGCACATAGAGGCGAATTACTAGCTTAAAACTTTAAGAAAAAGGCTCTCCTGGAGTTTAAAATGCAAATGAGGACATCTCACTCCCTTTGTGAACTCTTCCACATTTAGTCTTAATTTCTGACCAAGAACCCCTGACTTCTGCTATTTCACAATTGCCTTCAGCCCTTGCCCTTCCTTACTCTCTCACTTCTTTTGCTGAGCTGATGCTCAATGTCTGGCTATGTATTTATGACCCCTATTACTAATATTCTGGCAACAGTGCTTGTTGTAACAGCTAACAGTGATATGCTTACTTGCAGTATGGGACAGTTGATGCCATACAGAAAGCTAAATCTTTTTAAATAGCTTAAAATAAAGCTGCATTGTTTTACCCAGTACTGTTCAGCTACCCCGTGATCACAGTGTTGTGATGATTACTCTAACTACGATGTTTTAGTTTGCCTTCGTTTGCTGTGATAAACACCATCACCTAAAACAACTTGGGGTAGAAAAGATTTATTTTATAGTTTTCAGTCCATCCTGAAGAGAAGACAGGGCAGAAATCTAAGGTAAAGACCTGAAGACAGAAACTGAAGCACAGAAAATGGAGGAATACTACTTATAGGCTTGTTCCCCATAACTTGCTCAGTCTGCTTCCTTATACAACCCAGGACTATCTTCCCTGTGGTGACATCACCCACAGAAGACGATGCCCTCCCACATCAATTTTTTTCATTTTTCTTTATTAAGAAATTTTCTACTCACTCCACATACCACCCATCGATCCCATCTCCTCCCTCCTCCCACCCCCCAGCTCTCTCTCCCAAGCCACTCCACATCCCCACATCCTGCAAATCAAGGTCTCCCATGGGAGTCAGCAGAGCCCAGCACAATGAGCCTAGGCAGGGCCAAGCCTCTCCACTGCACCAAGGCTGCGCAAGGTGTCACACCATAGGCACTGGATTTCCAGAAGCCTGCCCATGCACCAGAGACAGATCCCGATCCCCCTGCCTGGGTGCCCCCCAAACAGTTTGAGCCAAACAACTGTCTTCCATATCCAGAGGGCCTAGTCCAGTCCCATGGGGGCTCCACAGCCACCAGGTCACAGTTCATGGGCTTCCACTAGTGTGGCTGGTCATCTCTGCACATCCTCCCATCATGAGCTCGGCGTCTCCCAGCTGCAGAATCCCTCCTCTCTCTCATCAATTGGATTCCCAGAGCTCAGCCTGGTGCCTGGTCATGGATCTCTGCATCTGCCTCCATCAGTCACTGGACAAAGGCTCT
>CABHPQ010140590.1:0-11250 GCA_902168405.1 Peromyscus aztecus | reverse complement strand
ATCAAGCAGTCCAGGCAAGAACAGTTTCTTGCCCAAATGGCTATTTTTACCAAGGTGAAGATAAACTCTATATAGAGTGTCTTCGATGCCCATCCTCCTCTCTGAAGTAAATCTGTGCTGCCAGGAGCAGACTTGTCTCATTGTCCAGAAAGTCTAAATTTTTAAAACATTTTAAGTGCCATAATCTGTAGGTCTTTGAAGTATTTGAAGATTACCTACCTAATTGAATTATAGCTATGTATACCTAAAAAACAACATGACTATAAGTTTGACTATCATAGAAGACTAATGATTAATCTGTATTTCTTAATTATCCATTACAATTTAAATGAGTTACATAAACATAATACCTTAAACGAGAATAGAAATATATATACAGTATAACAAAATTAAGTTTAAACTTGTATCAATAAACTAAAATCCATAGCAATGTAAAACATTTTAAATAAGTTGCTCTTTAAAAGTAGATTCAAGCCGGGCGTTGGTGGCGCACGCCTTTAATCCCAGCACTCGGGAGGCAGAGGCAGGCGGATCTCTGTGAGTTCGAGGCCAGCCTGGGCTACCAAGTGAGCTCCAGGAAAGGTGCAAAGCTACACAGAGAAACCCTGTCTCAAAAAAAAAAAGTAGATTCAATAATCTATCCTTTTCTCCTATCATATCTATATCATTGCTTGATATTGTTCACATTGGTTGTAGTTCCATCTTATCTAAGTCATTATCCCTCATTACTCCTGGACAATATTTGATAACCATTCCTTTGTATATAGTCTTGTACTAGGTTAGAACCTTCTTATTTAGACAAAAGGGGGAGATGTAGTAAGTAGCCATTCCAGCTTTGATCTGGAAGTTCCAACCCCCATTGAGGCTTTGGTAACTGTCACGCCTACAAGACGGGGCCGAGAGAGGACCCTTAAGACCCAAGATCAGGATGCACTGGCTCTCTTGGTTCCTGGACCCTGAACGCAGGAGGTAGACCGAGCAGAGTTCTCCAGAGAACACCGCTGGATTGTGCCACACCTTTCCCAGACCCTGTAACCTATCCCTTCACTTGTAAGTTACCCCACAAAATAAACCTCCCTTTTAACTACATGGAGTGGCCTTAATAATTTCACCAGTAAACACCCATACATATAAAATAAAATAATTTAAAAACCTCATAAACAAGGAGTCACATACACACACACACACACACACACACAGAGAGAGAGAGAGAGAGAGAGAGAGAGAGAGAGAGAGAGAGAGAACGATTCTTGAATCCCTGTCCACAAAAACATAAGAAAATAAGCATTTTTTGTTTGTTTCAAGTTTCTAAACTGGGGAGAATGGTAATTTGCTACACTAATTTTTCCCCTCCTGATACTGGGGATTTATCTTAGAACCTTAAGCATGGTAGCCAAGTACCCTACCATTGAACTACATCTACAGTCTTCTTACTTTTTATCTTGAAACAGATCCCACCAGATTGCTCAGGCTGACTTTAAACTCACTCTGTCGTCCAGGCAGGCCTTTAGCTTGGTGAACCTCCTGCCTCAGCCTCTCAAGTAGCTGGGATTACATGTCTGTGCCCACCAGACCCCAATTACATACCTCCATCTAACCCATTATGTATTTCCTCCACTAGAATAATACCATGTCGCAGTGATGCTGTTTTATCAGACCTGTGCCCAACAGTGCCTGCCATAAAGGACTCAATACATGAGAGTTGGTTTTTGAAGATCTGGGTCATTCTGTCTTGTCTCTGAGGTGTAGGAAGCCTGTATGTGGTGGGGTAAGAGGCAGCCTTTCCTTTAAAGCCAGATCCCAATTGGCCTTTTTCCTCCCCTTCACTCCTTCCTAGCTGTAGTTTCTGTAGTTTGATTCCTGGTATTTGGAGGTGAGGGGGGATGCCTATTTCCATGCCCCCTCCCATCAAGGCCCATAAAAAGTCATCTCCAGTGTCTCAGAACTGGAATTTCCCTAACCCAGTACCTACTTTCCCAGGGGGAATCTCACATCCCCCTCTCCAGATACTGCTAAGCAGCCAGTGGAAGCTAGGAGAGAAAGGAGCAAGCTGGACTCCGGAGTTCCTTACGTACATTTCTACCCTTTACCCTCCAGTCATCCACAATACCCCAGGGTATGACCATCTGCCCCGTGCATGCACTAATCCTGCTAATGCACCCCTCTATGAGTCAAGCACGGTGGAGTGTGGGTGCTCGGCAGGAGAGAGTACATCTTCAGACATCCATGAAGATGGGGTGAGGAAATCTCAATACGGAAGATGAGTGGATCACCAAGGATTGGAGGGGTTGGAAGGGGATTGTGACTGGCTATGATATCTGATACGTGAGGGGCAAGACACGGAGCCTTGCCAAAGGAGTGAAGAAGGGCTGAGCCCAGGCATGGCCAGGCATGTCCAGAGAGAGCAAGTACTCGGTGCTGCAACAGGAGCTGGATTTCAGAATAGGGTGGAGGGTAGAGGCAGGCAATCAGGCATGGCACCAGAGTGGGTGGTGGTCTGGGGCCAGGGCAAGCGGAGACTAAGAGGAACTAGCCAACTGGAGGAGAATGAGGGAGGAAAGAAAGGTCACGCCCAGATTCCTGCCATGTAGGGGCATGTTTGTCCCGAGGCATATGCGCCCCACTGGGTGTGAAGTCTGAGGATAGGGTTTGGCCCAATTGCAAAGCCATTCAGGTGTCACCCCTACAGACATCTGCTGCTCACCTACCTTATGGAGATCCTCATGCTTTTGGCAGGTAGGTCTCCTTGACCACAAAAAGAATGTGTGTATGAGGGTTCCCGAGAGGAGTAGGGACAGGCTGCTCGGAGGAGAAATTGGGCTGGCCGGTCAGAACTCCCCAAGCAGAAACAGCATCAAAGAATTGGTGGGGTAGGACAGGCCCAGGGCAGCTGGCTCAAGGAGTCTGGGCATTACAGATTTGGAAGTCAGGGACACGTGTGGAGAATACGTGTGTGAATGGACAAATTGCTGATCGCTGGAACAAAACAGTGAGAAGCCAAGAGTCATAGTACTCTTTACTCTTCCATATGTGCTTGGAAATCCTTAAGAGAATGTCAAATGAGGTTTTTAAGAAGAGAAGTGTGTATGCCTGTATATCTCATATGGTGTGTATATCCTGGTGTAGGTGTGCAGGCAATACAGACACCTCTGAGTGTGTAAGTGCACAGATATGGAGCCACTGGCATATGCATCCCTGTATACAAAGTGGCACACACTTGCGCTTAGAGATAGGACGTGAGCCGAGCACGAGGCGAAGCTTCATTCTGTCCAGGTGTTCCACATTCACCCCATTATCCAGCAGAGCCATTCTGTGTGATCACAGCTTGCCCAGGCCCTTGACCCCTCTAGTGACCTTTAAACGGAGTGTGTAAGATTGGGCCTGAATTTGTGACAAAATGTGTTAATGTGTGAACAGAGGGCACAGAGTGTGGGTTTGGGGGACACTTGTGAGGCTGGGTGGGGCCATGGTCTGGAGTTTACTAGCTGGATTTCCCCCATAGCTCTCCGGCGCCCCCTCCCTTGAGTCTAGCTATAAGGAAGGTGGGAGACACCTGTTGGGGGGCTAAGAGGGGCCGAGCCCACCCTGGCCTCTCCCGCGGCGCCCTCCCGCCAGCGCCCGCCCTGCTGGGCTCGGGTCCCGCCCCCGGGACCGCAGGCAGCCGCGCGACCGCCAGTGAGCGCACCGCGGTCAGAAGAGCGCAAGGCGGCAGGAGCGCACAGCGGGGACCCTGCGCAGGGAACCCAGCTGAGACAGGAGCCGCCCGGAAGGCGGCGGAGCAGAGGGACCGCCGTGGAGACACCCGGGGCTTCGGGCGGTGCCAGGCAGGTGAGTGTAGCTGCAGAGCGCCCGGAGCCCGGGATCCAGGCGCAGTGACCCGCCGCCCTGTGCCCGTCTGGTCCTGTCCTTGCCCCAGCCCCAGGCACTGCTGCCCTCTTTCTGTACCTCTTCCGTTCTTGATTCTTATCTTTTACCTTTCTATCCCGTTTTCCCGTCAGTGTCCTCTGTTTTCTGACTCTTTCTAGTCTTTTCTCTCTCCTGCTGCGTCGGTCTTCCCCGCGTTTCTTTTCAGCTGTCTGTCTGTCCCTCTTTCTTAGGTATTTTATCTCCTGATGTCTTCTCTCTCTCTCTCTCTCTCTCTCTCTCTCTCTCTCTCTCTCTCTCTCACACACACACACACACACACACACACACACACACACACTTTCTCCCTCCTTCCCTCCCTCCCTCCCTCCCTCCCTCCTTCCCTCCCTCCCTCCCTCCCCTTCTTGGTCCTCCTTAGCCTCTATGTCTCCCCACGGGTCTCTCCCCAGTCTCTGTCTCAGTATCTCCTTGTCATTGTCTCTGTGAGTACGTGTGTGTAAGTCACATCTTCCCTGCACCACTTGGAAGTCACTACTCTTTCCAATTTGCTGGGCCTCTTCCTATCCTCAGTCTCTGGCCATTTCTGGCTCCATAGGCCTGGTCTCTTGTCTTCTTTGCTCCCTCTATCCCTCTGTCTCTGTTCACTTGATCTATTTGCCCTTGCCTTATAACTCCATGTATGTCCCTGAATCCATGCGCATCTCCCCTTGTGCTGTCGGGTGTGGGTGCAGCAAGGCCCAGCACCCATAATTCCCTCCCCCACAGACGGCCCTTTCCTCAGGGCCCCGCCTGGTACCAGGAGCCCCCCCAGCAGGGGGACTGCGCCTGGAAGCTGTAATGGAGGCCCTGCAGAGGCAGCAGGCGGCGCGGCTGGCCCAAGGGGTGGGGCCTTTGGCCCCTCCGCGCCTACCGCTTCCACAGCCTCCCCTGCTTGGCGCCCAGACCCTACAGGCTGAGGGGGCCTTGGGGGTGGTTAGGGCTGAAGAAGAGGAGGATGCTGAAGAAGATGAGGAGGGAGAGGCACCCTTAGCAGAAGAAGAGGCAGCTGAGGAGAGCCATCCAGGAGCCCGGTGTCCCAACTCACCTTCCAACCAGCCCCCTGGTCTCCAACCACATGAGTGGACCTATGAGGAACAGTTCAAGCAGGTAGGAACCCTCTCTCCATCACTGCCAGGCTGTCCCTCCTTCCTCCCCTCTGGCAAACGTCGTCCACACGTCCCTAGCAGCCTCTGCAGGATGTAAAAACGGACCGAGAGAGATAAGAAGACTGGAGGGATGGATAGTGATGAGTCAAGACAGACACCCATGGAGACGTGCAGACAGCGCACAGAATTCATGAAGGGATACAGGAGATCCCAGAAACATGGGTACTGGCAGTTGGAGGCCATTGATGAGTTGAAATAGAAGTAGAATGAGCGTAAAGGCCTTTGAGGGAGGGAGATCTGGAGTCTGAGGATTCCATGGCAACATTACCCCATCTACCCTCTCACATACCAAGTCACCAGGACCAAAGGGAGTGTCTCGGGCTGTCTACTGTCTTTGGAAGGAGACTAGAGGCTGCTGCTCCTTTCGCAGGCTGGTGTATCCATCCTCTTTCCTGCCACAGCGCTTTACCATCCAGTTTTTGCCCCTGGCCTAAGTTCCATGCATGTGAGTTCCCAGCTTGTGCTGCTCACTTCAGCAGGGTGTACCTGAGGGCCCCTGTGCAAACTGGGCACTGCCAGTCTTCATGCATGTGACCTTAGTCTGAACCTTCCAGTGTTATTCTAGGGACAGCAGGTCAGGCTGTCACCATGGTGTTACTCAGGGCTGTGATTCCCAGGTGTGCCATTCTGGTGGTGTTGCTCATAGGGTGTTGGTTTGGGGTATTTTCTAGAAGTACTAATTTGTAGCTAGTGTTCTGTGGCTTTAGTGTAAGACCAGGAGTGTCACTCAGGGCTTTGTTACCCTGGAGATTCGTCTCTAGGGCCTGTTTCTCTAGGGCATTGTTCTGAACTTACGACTGAGAAAGTGTAGGTGTGTTGTAGTACCCAGGTGAGACTTGGAACTCTGGGTCATGTGTGTGTGGCTCCAAAGCTGGGTCTCTGGGCTTTGATACTCATGGGAGGATTTTACTTGGAGAGTCATTATTGAGGGATAGAATGTTACTGTATGTGTGACTCATAGCAAGCTGAGGCTGAGAAACTGTTACTCTGGATCAATGACTCCATGATTCTGGAACTGTTCATGTTAGACTTGGGAGGTGATGTTGGAAGTGGTGATGACCAATAGGTTCTTTATTTTCTGACATCTTAGGTTCTTTGTGTCATGTGGCCAGTGCCTGTGTGGTAGCTTCTACAGTAGTCACAGTAACCCCCTCCGGAAGGAGATCAGACAAGATGGCGCCCATAAGGAGTTCCCCCCGCATCCTTCCTGCCTGAACTCACCCTAGTTCCTATCCTGGCCCACAAGGATCTGAACTGCATGAAGCCCTTATATAGATTAAGGGGAATGAACAAGTGTCTCAGATAACCATCAGTCTCCTGGGTCAGAGCACAGCCCCAGCCTGGCTTCCCTCCTGGGACTCTGAATGTCCATCCTCAGGATGGTCAAGACTCTGTCCCGAGGAACAGGCTGAGCCACTGAAGTACCTTCCTGCTTTCTCCCCCACCCCCCATATTTGCCAGATGCAAGGTTTGAGACATTAGGGTACCACTAGCTAGGATAGGTCTCTTGGATGGATTAGATAAGGGCACTCTGCCTGCCCCTGGGGGTCAGTCTGGGGCCAGAGAAGTCACATTCAGAGTCCAATCACCCTTTCAGCTAGTACTCTTGTCCAGCATACCACCTGAATTGGGGTTCCAGGAGGGAGGGGGCCAGTGGAGCTGGAGAATGACCTTGGTCCTTCCCTAGCTGTATGAACTCGATGCGGACCCCAAGAGGAAGGAATTTCTGGATGACCTGTTTAGCTTCATGCAGAAGAGGGGTGAGTAAAGCAATGTGGGGAAGTACCCTGAAATTAATTTCTCCTGTTGACTAGATTTGAGGAAGGAAGACCTCAAGGTATAGTCCCCAGGTGAGGTCCTCCCTGCAGAGGCCTGGGGTTGGTGGCTCCTGTCCTTGGGGCTCTCAATAGCGTCTTTGACCTCTGACCCTGCCCCCTTTCTCCACCAGGAATAAATTAGTGCCCAACCCACAGGCAGGTTAATGAGTGTGAGATCAATTAGGAAGGTGGGAGGGGGAACTGGTCAGGACTGGCTTGAGATAGGAGGGTCCCAAGACTTAGGACCAACCAGAATCGTTGGTTGTATACAGTACACCCTTCCTCCAGCATTATCTCTGCTCCGTTTCCTTTTGCTTTAGCTCAGGGCACTCCCTACCTGCTCTGCAGAAGGACAGAATAGGATTAGACTGAAGGAAGGCTTCCCTGAAGGATAGTCTGGAGCCCTGTGAATTGGGCAGTGGAGAAGGAATTCCTCTCCAGAAAATCTCAGTGTTGAAAGAATACAGAAGGGGTCCAGGAGGGATGAGGGTGGGCAGCAGTCCATCACTTCCGCTTCTCCCCAGATTCATGGGACTGAACACTGACTCATTATCTCTCTCTACAAAGCTAATTAACTCACTCAGAGCGCAGCCTGATAAGCTGCTAATTAACTGGCTGCACTGCCCCCTCCCAGTACATCTTCTGGCCTAAGTCTCCCCAGTCCCCAACCCAATGCTCAGCAACCTTTTCTGGTCCCTTTCTTCCTAAGAGCCCTGTGCGAGAACCCCAGGCTTTCTCGCTCCCCAAGGAGACGTGGTCATGGTAGTCCTAGTGTTCCCTCTCTGCACCTTCCAGGGGACCTTCTCTCTCCTGGTAATGGGGTGGCGTGGTCTGACAGCACTGCCCACACCCCGAGCTCTGCCTCCCTCTGCTCAGCTGCAGGGGGAGGAGGTCTCGCGGGGCCGATAATTTCCCCCCATTAATCAGGCCGCAGCTAATTGTTCGGGTCCAAAGGCGCCGGTGGAAGGGGCCGGGGATCGGTAAGGAATTAACTGGGGCCCATCGCTCAGCTCAGACAGGCCCCTTTGTCAGGGCTGGCTGGCGGGGGTGGCTAGGCTAAGGAGTTGACTGGCCCAGGCAGGAGCTGATTCTTCTGCACCTGCTGTCCCCTGGCTTCCTGCAGCCTCTGGGGAGCATAGCTCTTCAGTATATACGGAAGTCCTTCCTACAGTCAGCCCAGCAAACTAAAGTTTTCAGACCGAATCCATCTGTCTGGTAGATTAGTATGGCTTTTCATTTTTTACATATTTGGAAAATAGAGTTAAAACAGGCAAAACATTTACAGGCTGTGAGATTCTAATTTCAGAGCCTGTGAATAAAAGTTTCATTGGTGCACACAGCCTTGCCTATCCTCTAGATCTTCTAAGGCTGTTCTCGGGGTACAATTGCAGAATTGGGTATTTATGACAGGTACCCTTTGGCCCACAAAGTCTGAATATTTACCTTCTGTCACTTACAGGACAACTAAGCTGATTTCTTGTCTTAGTTTCCCTTCCTGCTACATGGGGGCTCTGCCTGTAATCCTACCCCTCCCCCGCGATCCTTTTGTGGGTCCTGTCCTTACCCAAGCCTCATGGAGATACCCTTCAGTCCCTTGAGATGATCTCAGACGAGGCCTAATCTCAGTGTCCTGATTTTCTACCCACTTCACACCAGGGACGCCAGTGAACCGGGTGCCCATCATGGCCAAACAGGTGCTGGACCTGTATGCGTTGTTTCGCTTGGTGACAGCCAAGGGTGGCCTGGTGGAGGTCATCAACCGAAAAGTGTGGCGGGAGGTCACACGCGGCCTCAGTTTGCCAACCACCATCACCTCTGCCGCCTTCACGCTACGCACCCAGTGAGGACAGCAGAGGGCATGGGCACAGGGGCAGAGCAAGAGGGGCTGGGTGGGGCGGGGGAGTGAGGATCGGGGCGGGGGCGGGACCATCCGCTGGGTCCAGCCTCCCACCGCCCATCCGTCCGTCCCTAGGTACATGAAGTATTTGTACCCGTACGAGTGCGAGACGCGGGCACTCAGTTCCCCAGGGGAGCTCCAGGCTGCCATAGACAGCAATCGACGCGAAGGCCGTCGCCAGGCTTACACCGCGGTCCCGCTCTTCAGCTTAGCAGGGCCGACACCTCGGGGAGCTCCTGGCCCCGCCTCGGGTCATGGCCCCACCCCGGCCGCGACCCCGAGCTGCCCGGGTCCTGCCCAGGGTTCTGCTTCTGGCTTGCCTGCGCAGGCGTGCGCTCAACTGAGCCCTAGCCCAGTAAAGAAAGGTGCGAGGGGAGAGGGCGGAGTTTGGGGGATGGCGTCTCTGAGATCTATGCAAGCACTGACATCCAGGGAATATCAAAATATAGGGACTCGGGTGTGGGAAGCATTGCGATGCGAGAGCAGCAAGATCTGACCGGGCTAGGAGATTTTGGAACCTCTAAGTTAGTGATCCTGAGCCTTGAGGTGAAGAAAGCCGTGAGACCCCTTGGGGTCTGAAGTTCAGAAGGTCCTTCATCCATAGCAGCTTTATTCCATAGCTGTTTACATAGGGGTCCCATTTGGATGTAGTTTGCTACTCTCGTGACTTGGGTTTATTTAACAACAAAGAGCAAGGAGAGCTTGCACATTCTCTGACATAAACCAGCCTAGACCAATATGCTGGACCTTTATATTCCACATCCTCAGAGCCTCTGAATGAGAGGAGAGACAGAACCTTTTTTCAGTCTGCATGACCTCTTTTGGCCCCAGGCTTAGGGGAGAATCAAATGCAAACACAGATTGGGTGGGCCAGAGGAGCCTAGTGACCTGAGTTTTTTTTTTTTCTCCCCTCTCCCCAGAGGAGACTGGGATTCCACCCCCTCGTCTGGCACTACCTGTGGGCTTGACCTTGGAGGCTGCACGGGAGAAGCTGGGACCAGAAGAGCCTCCAGAGAAGAGGGCTGTGCTGATGGGCCCCATGGACCCACCTCGACTGGGTGCACCTCCCAGTTTCCTGCCCCGTGGCAAGGTTCCTCTAAGGGGTGAGGAAGGGCTTTGGGCTTGTGTACCGAGGGAGGATAGACTTCATGTTGAAGGTGGTGCAGACAGATTCTTTTGTAGACAGTCACATAATTACAGTATGGGATTCAAGTGTGTGGGGGGGGCTACTGTATGAATAAGGGAGGAGTCTAAGTGTGAAATCTGATTCCCTGCCTTCTTCTGGACAGAAGAGCGATTGGATGGGCCCCTCAATCTGGCAGGCAGTGGCATCAGCAGTATCAACATGGCGCTAGAGATCAATGGGGTGGTCTACACTGGTATGGGCACTATAGGCGGTCTAACTGGCATGAAGTTGGGATTTAAACTGGCATGGGGATTTTAGATCTCTACTAGCATGAGGTTCAGGAGTATCTGAACTTGCATGGGGGTCCAGAGGAGTGTTACACTAAAAATGGGTTAAAGAGAAGGACTAGATGGCATGGGGTCCCAGCATGGTTGCCATGGGATGTCTGCTTTGCCGTGGGTCTGTGTGTTAGTATTTATTCTTTACCCACTTAAGGGTATCAATATTGGCATAGGAGCTTCTTACTGACCGGAGGGACTTGTTATCAGTAGTGTGTGGCAAGGGATGTGTGTGATTCTCTAAGAATCCAGACATTTGGCTCACCGTTTTTTGTTTCGGGTCCCACCCTCTCCTATTTATGTTTACCACCTCTTCACCCCTTTATCAGGTATCCTCTTTGCTCGACGCCAGCCTGTGCCAGCTTCCTTGGGTCCAACCAATCCTCCACCTCCACCCTCCACAGGGGCCCCTTCCAGCACCTTGCCCTGAAAGCAGCTACTGAGAGCTAAGAGTCCCAATATCATTGCAGGGGAGAGAAGGTACCCTCCCACCTTGGTTCTTTCAGGATGTGATGCCCCCTCTGGGATCCAGTCCTGGGAGATGATAGCATGCCACCTCCACACCAAAGGGATTTCTTATTATGTTCCGTCTACCTCATTGCAAAAGGAGGACACCACCTCCCAGGCTGATTCCAGCAGCATCCGCCAAAGAGTTCTTCCCCCATAACCCCTGTCGTCTCCTCCTGTGACCCCTATGTTAATGTCATCTTTGCCACCCCACCTCTTTGAGTCCACTCTGCTCCTTTTCAGGGGGCAGGTGAAGGGTTGGAGTTGAATGTGAAGATGTCCCTTGGGTTGCATCTGGAAAATAAAGTTGTACTTGCTCCGTCTCCCGTGCCTCCTCTTCTTGTTTGGGTCTGGGAGGCGAAGGGTACACAGGCTACACTGAGCTGTCCAAGTGGAAGGCAGAATAGCAAAGCTCTGTGAGAATAGAAGAGCACTTTTTAACAACAACAACAAAAAGCACTTTCACTGCATCGCCCCCTGACGGGTCTTGAATTCA
>CABHPQ010140589.1:0-12048 GCA_902168405.1 Peromyscus aztecus | reverse complement strand
GTTACATTATTTACCCTACCTGCTACGCTACCCATATGCTTGGCAAGGTGTGCCTGCTGAGGTAATAGTGTTTTAATTACCATGAGTGCGGCCATTTGCTTTCTGATTGACTTTAAGACTTGCTCCACAGCAGGGAACTCCATGTTTGGTACTGTAAGCCAGGGCAGAGACCTATGGCTGGGAGGGTCACAGGCTCTAGTGGAGGAGCCATTGTTTTCATTTTGCTAAACAGAACACATGTTTACATTGGTAACAATGTAACACATTGCCTTCTAAACACCCATAGATGCTACAGAAGGGAGGCTCCGAAGACCTAGGGAGCTCCAAAACTTACGGCCCATCAGGCCCCTCCCCAAGGTGTTATAAGCTGAGAACAATGACTAGGAAGAGGAGACTCCTGGGTAAAACTGTATGAAGTTAGTTGTTCAGGGGATTCCAGTGAGCTGTCTTTTATGCTGGCGTGGGCTTTGATGATGCCGCTGCATTTGCTTTATCCATGCTCCAGGAGGATACTGGTCTCCAATTGTATTAGTTACTTTTTAAATCCTCTGACAACTACCCGATATAAAGCAATTTAAGGGAGGAGAGATTATTTTGTTTCCCAGTTTCAAGAGGCTAGAATCCCTCCTGGCACCAAAAGCTTGTGGTGGGGATGTGAGGTGACTGATTGTGAGGAATCAGAGGGAGGTGAATCCGGATGCCCTATTGACTCTCTTCCTTTTCCTCTTTTTAGTCCAAGACCTTAGCCAATGGGCTTGTGCCAGTAAAAGTGTAATCTGCGTCTAATTTCTTTCATTGCTAACAGAAAATTCTGGTTTGGTTGTGGTAAGTTTGAGAGGCTTAGTAGGCAGAGGGAAATGGTGGATTAGAGTAGCCTAGTAGCAGTTTGTGTGAAGGGAGCTAGACATGTTTAGGGTAGACATTCTCTCCTCAGTTCCAGCTCTCTGCAAATGCCTTCAGGGCCATGCTGAGAGGTATGTCTCTTTGAGGACTCTGAACCCAGTAAGACAACACTGAAGATAATCCTCAGACCCGTGCCCATGTTAAGTCACCTAATGGTTTCGCCAAACTTGACTTAAATGAAACAGTTTCTTTGGTCTGTCTGGTGCCCTGTCTTGGTTGAAAAGACATTTTATTCATGTCTCCCCAAGAAAAGTCTCGCTAGAGTTAGCTACTTGGAGGAGCTGTAGATGCAGTGGATGGGACTAGGGGAGAGAGATGGGAGAAATAAGGACAGGCATAAAGGGCCATGTTGTTAGGGAGTTGCTTTTTACTTCAAAATAGGGTAGCGTGAGCTCAGCAGCAGTGATAGGCTTAGGGTTATGTTTTTGCAAGTTTATCTAGTCTCCACGGGGGTAAAGGCAGGATTAGATAAAGGAGGCTGCTGTGGTATTTCAAGGGGGAGGTGGTGGTGGTGGTGGTGGGATTGCTGAGCAGCAGTGCTTGTGGAGGGAGATGGACAGAAATAAGCCAGACAGTAGACTGTGATCAGAGGACTGGCTGATGGGTGGCGTAACCTGCTGAGAAGGGAAAAGAGTGAGCCACCTTTTACAGATGGAGCTACCTCCATCTGTAGTGAGAAAGACCTAGGGAAAGAAAAAACTGAGCTCCAGGGAAAAAAAACTTAATCTGCCTTCCTAGTTTTCCTTCAAGTTTAACTGAAAATTCTAATGCAGTTGTGATAACTTTGAAAGACTTAGTTGTTCTGCAGGATTAGGTGTGGGCAGTCAGATGTACAAATATGTAACTTGGAAACTGCAAAAATTTAGAAGCCAGCAGCTAGCATTTCTAAAATATCTACAGTTTTTATTGATCTTACTCTTGGAACCGCACCCTGTAGTTTGAGTCTGAACAACGCCTGTAAACGGAGGAAGTAGCAAACTGAACGAGAAGCAAAGTTTCAGTGGAACTGCAGGGCTCCTGAAAAATGATGGGGGTTGGGCAAAGCTATACTGGGACTATGTAGGAGGGCATTTATTAATATTATATTGATCTGGATTTATATCAGTGACATGTCTTTGAAGGTGATCCAGGACAGGATTATGGGTTTAGACATGACTCTGCATCATTTAATCCCACTTGAGTGTGCAGGAATGAACTAGGTATGTGAAATATGTATGCATGGCTATCTTAATAAATTAGACTTCACCTTTATGATCTGAGTGGACTGCAGAAACAATTAGGCAGTTGCCACTGAATCATTCCAGTCAACAAAGGGATTGGTTTGTCAAGGACACATGATATATGGCTAACCTGTGTCTGGGTTAACACTTTGACTTTCCAAAGTTCCAGTTAGGAAATGCTTCCCTGGAGCTAAAGACTTATTAATTATTATTAGTGCAAATAAACAAGTAAGAGACATGTTGGCTAATGTCACTTTCTAATTTCTTTCAAATCTGGCTGAAAGTTAAGTGTCATGTGTAATCAAGCAGGATCTGGGGGTAGAGAATCCTGACACATACTTGGGAGTGGTGTCTATAGTGTTAGTGATAGTTCCAAAGTGCAGGAATGTGAAGATATTATACATAAGGGAAAAGATGTTTATTATGCTGTACTCCAGAATAAAAACAAAAACCTTACATTTGTTTTCCTGGGGAAATACAGATCAATGTCCACAGCCACTACTTGCAAAGGCAATTAAAAAGGTGTATATTTGAAAACAATGTCTCTGTTGGGCTTTTATTGAAGAGCTGGGACAAGGAAGGAAATCTGGAGGCTGCAATGTTGGAGTCTCTGAGGAGACTTCCTGTAACTACAACAAGAGGTGGTGGATTCAGCGTGGCACTCTCTATAAAGTGTCCATCATTGGATTCTGTGTGGATTAGATTACATCATACTTTAGAACCCCCTCTTGATTCTTTTCTATCCTTTGATGAGAGTTAGTCATCTGTGGGTTTCAAAAAATGTTATTGTGTGTACATGATATGTGTAGTGTGTGGGAGCAGGCATGCATACCATGGCACAAGTGTAGAGGTCAGAGAATGGCTTCCGTGTTGGTCTCTCCTCCCTCTTCCTATGGGTTCTGAGGATTGCCCTTGGGTCATCAGCTTGTGCAGCAAGCTCCTTTGCCAGCTGAACCATCTTTCCAGCTCCATCTATGGGGTTTTGTATCTTATCCTTGTATGATCCCTGCCTCCACCCCCACAACTTTTGAAATGTTACTTTTAAAACCTCGTAGTATTTGACTTGATGTCTAGTCCAGAAAAAATAAAAATGTAGAAAAAAAAAGATAAAACACTCAAACATGGCAGGCAAATTGATGTCAGAGCTACAGAAGCAAACCCATCTTTACAAATGTTTAGCATTAGTATTAAAATCTAGAACTATTGTGGGATATTTGTACACTGTGTGAAGGTGTATTGCTGTGATTGGTGTAATAAAAAGCTGAATGGCCAATAACTAGGCAGGAGGTGTAGGTAGAATTTCTGGAGAGAGAAAGGAAGAGGAGAAGAAGTCAAGGTTCACAGGAAACGACAGAGACACAGAGAGGAAACAGGTTGTGCAAGATGGAAGACAGGTAATGCCACATGATAGAATGTAGGTTAATATAAATAGGTTTATAAGAGTTTTTAGGAAAAAGTCTAAGCTATAGGCCGAACTTTTATAATTAATAAGTCTTGGTGTCCTTATTTGGGAGCTGGCTGGCAGGACAGCAAAAGACTGGTTACATAGAACTATGTGTTAATGGTAAGAAAAATGTTTAGGGAAAGTCAAGACAAGGAAGCTAAAGACTATGATAGTATTAAAGTGATTCAGAAGAAGTCAACAGCATTGGAAAGAAAAGTAATGAAGTGTTCAAATTGTGCCTGCTGCAGAATCTTAGATGTGTGAGCTGAACTGGGCAGGCAGACAGCTTCTTCTCTGTCAACTACCAAGTTTACCGCCCTTGTTGTCTCTACCTTCAACTTGTATGCATCTTCTATGTTGTCCAAACTTTAAGTCAATTAAAAGTAAATATTTGTACCTTGAAAATCAACAATGCTAAATACTGGCGACTTGTGGGAGCCGGTTTTCTCCTTCCATCATGTGACTGGCTACCAGGGGTCCAGCTCCAACTTCCCAGCCTTGGAGGCATCTTTACGCACTGAGCCGTCTACCAGCCTACCGTCTTTATCTCATTGTTGCCAAGTGTAGCTATGGTTAAAGCTTGAAGAGTGAGAAAATTAACAAATTTCCATTAGTTACAAATGGAAAAAAAACTTGCTCCAAGATGAATTGAAATTTGGGTAAACTAATCCTATTTCTCTGTCTTTTGTGTTCTTTAGTAAGTGTGTAAGATAAATGCATCCTGGCTAATTTTGCTTCTCTGTTAATAAAATTAATTGCATGTGCAGTCTTGTTGACCTGCTCTATAGTGCACAGTTGCTTTGGTATGCTAATTGAATTGTCAACAATAAACACAGGAAAGGAGGCACTTAAAGCTACCTTTTGGGGCCCCCAAACTTTCCCTTCAAGGCCTCCTGCTGTTTCTCCCAACTAAGCATGAAAAGCAATTAAGAAAGGTCTTGTAGAAAGGCAGTCTGCTGAATCAATGGTAAGCTGTATGTTGGAACTCACAAAAGACACACAAAAGGCTTGCAAATCTTCTCAGGACCAGACTCTGTGCAGTGGTGCTCATTAAGAATGTGTGGCCCAATTAACAGAAAAGCACTTAGCCAAAAGTTAAATGGCCCTGTTGCCTTCTGCTCTATAAACTGGTGTCTAGCCTTAAGCTTGAGAACTCTGGCTGCAGGCTTCTTTACCATGCAGAAACACAATGAACCAGATAGGAACCAGCCTATAACTACTCCAGTCCTGGGCCAACTGTTAATGAAGAATTATACTGAATGAATACATACTTCTTTGTTCTAATTGTGGTGGCAGAAAGGTTAGTAAGTTCCCACATGTGAGGGCACAAAAGATACTTTGCTAATGTTACCGCTCCAGTGGGACACCAGTGGAAGGGAGGGGCTACAAGACTGCCTTCATTTAGACTAGGTTAAAAGAGAAAATCCACACTGGCTCACAATTGCATGTGCTGTCATTACATAACTTCAGTTGCCGCCTTCAAAAATGAAGTTATTCTGTTGTTACTAATAGCTTATAATTTTGACTTATACTTACCTACTTAACAAAATTACTTATAGTCTATTCTAGGGTCTGAAGGACACCTCACTTTTAAGTGTTATGAAACAATTCAGAGGATAATTTGCCCATGAGATTTCTTATATCCCTAGCACTGATCACTGGGGTGGGGTGTGTAGAACAGCAGCATCTGGGTTAACCCAGGACAGACCATGAAAAATTTGCCTACAAAAATGAAAGGTTTATTTAAAGTTGCCAGTCAACATTTTCTTAAAAATAAGATATGAAAAATATTGAAAGTAAAAACTTGAAGGCTGCTAAAAATAGAACAGTTATTTTAAAAGTTATTCCTCACAAAACAGATGTTGTAAACTTGAAAATAATCTAGAATGCTATTTACCATGCCACATAAATAAAGATAGGCACAGACTTCCACATGTCCGATAAGAGTTTTAAAAAATCATTATCTTAAGAACGTGGAATGACACATTGTAGTTATCTAATTTTTGAGGAATTATTTGTGCTATTTCAAGCATCGCCCTTCAGAGCCTTTCCTGTTGACAGCGACGCTCTTTGTTCGGCCCAGTCCAAAGCAGCTCTAATGAGAGTGGGTTCCTTGCTTCCACGTCTCTGTTTTAGGTAAACCATGGATATATGTCTGCTTATTTATTTTCTGCTTCTTACAGTGTCCAGTGAAAACTAACTATTTTCAGCATAATTAAAGTCTACATCATACAACACGATTTGAATTAGGAGACCGTGCCAACAAAATGGATTGGACTTCTCTTTCTAATGCCAAAATGGTTGCACCCACATCTTAATATTCCCACGGAATGGGTAAATATATTAACCAAACTGCATCACTTACGCTCATACTTGGAGCACTTCTGTATTTAATCATTTGATCCCAGTATAGCATGGTGACTCTGTAGGAGGTTAGAGGCTTAACCAGTAGGAAACATTTTTATTTATCTCTTGCACATATCATTTTGATTTCATCCTTCCTTATAAAAATTCTGTGATAAGAACAATTGGCATTCATAACTTTCTTTGAAGTTACTGTCCTCACTTAATGATTTGGAGTAGCCATAACGGTTGAGAGATCAAATTCATTTCAAAACATCCCTGAAGAAGAAAATGCCTGTGTTGTATCTTACTTGGCAAAGGTTGGTTTTTCAAGTCAGAACTAAGTTTGTTGGGCTCTTGGGTCTCCTTTGAGCCTCAGTGAAGGCTGCATAATACTTACAAGTACTTCTGAAAATATTCAGAGACAAAAGCGAAAGTTAGCAGCTGAGAGAAAATCAAGCAGCCCGAGGCATCACCCCTGGACGTTTGTCATCAATTAAAGGCCTGTTACCAGTCAGCCTGGAATTCCCCAGCAGTGGTGTTCCCTGTAAAATAAAATATTGCCAGCTGTGGTCAATTATTTGATTTCCCCATGAAACTCAAGACTCATGTAATCACTGTTAATATGGTAAAAATTGATGAAGTGTGACATGTTGTATAATTTACTGATTGCAATAGCCCTTAGGTACCAGCTCAGAGCAGACCTACTGATTAGTTTCCAGATCACAAAGGCCAAAGCAAGATTGACCCACATATTTCTAATTTTGCTTTATACCACATCACAGATGATTGCTGAAAAAACCTGTGATTTAGCCCCTTGAGAGTAAAGTATCAATTTTAAGTGTTTTTTTTAAAAAATATGTATATGTAAACAGTTCTTAGTAAAATAATAAATAATTTTTGTTTTATTTTGTTTTGTTTTGTTTTGGCTTTGGTTTTTTCGAGATAGGGTTTCTCTGTGTAGTCTTGGCTGTCCTGGAACTTGCTCTGTGACCAGGCTGGCCTCGAACTCACAGAGATCCACCTACTCTGAATGTTGGGATTAAAGGTGTGTGCCACCACTACCAAGCAAGAAATGTTTTTGATAGAATAGAAATGAACAAAACAGGGCTCAAAGTTGTATGTACAATGATTCCAGTTATGTAAAAGTCTGAGCTTTAAAAATCCTATAGAACACACACACACACACACACACACACACACACACACACACATTTTTCAATCTTTGTTTCTGTTAATCCACATGTTGGTTCAAGAATTACATTTAGCCATCTGCTTATGATATGGGAATGTTGAAGGGAAGAGGTGTGTTAAAACCAGAATAAAAGGGAAATAAAGCACCCACAAAAATAGGAGCCTGAGATCCCAGACATTCATTTTCACAACTTGTGCCAAGAAAGTAATTCAGCTCTCTCATCTACAGAGGGGGAGGAGTAGTAATGGCGTGACCCCCCCAACCCCCCAGTACTTTTTTTTTTTTTTTTTTGGTTTTTCGAGACAGGGTTTCTCTGTGTAGCTTTGTGCCTTTCCTGGAACTCATTTGGTAGCCCAGGCTGGCCTCAAACTAACAAAGATCTGCCTGCCTCTGCCTCCTGAGTGCTGGGATTAAAGGCGAGCGCCACCACCGCCTGGCCTGAGAGGACTATTATACAAAGAAGCACAGAAGACCTCACTTGGCGGTGGTTGAAAGCTCAGTAGGTGTCACCCATTTTTATCTTCAAAAATGTCTCCACTTCATGTTTAAATTTTTTGTTATTGCTGTTATCATCATCAACATCATCATTATTATCATTGTCATCATCATCATTACATTTATTATGTATACATACGTATGTGTGCATGCCATGGTGCATATGTGAGAAGGTCAGAGGACAATCTGCAGGTATCCGTTCTCTTTTCCACCATGTGGGACCCAGATATTGAACTCAAGTCATCAGGCTTGTCCAGGCTTGGCCCTTTTGCACACTGAGCCACCTCTCCTGTCCCACACTTTGTGTTTTCCAAGTGTTCCCTGTAACCTGTAAATTTTAATTTTTGAATATACTAGGTAATGACTATTTTAAAGATGATTTTGTGAGCACAAAATACCATAGGCATGGATCAGAGTCTGGAACATACCTCTAGGTTCTTCTGTACCGGAACAAAGAACTGGACTGGGGTCCCATGGAGACACAGAGAGACGGTTTGGTAAGAGAGTCCATCTGGGGATGGGACTGGGTCTGAGAGCTGGGAAAGGTTAAAAGCGGGATGGTGTGGGATCACGAGAGTCACCATCCTTTATGCATCATTTTCACAGGACCTGCCTTCTTCCACATTTGGAGACCACAGGCTTTTCTCATGCATGCTCTGTCCTTTACACACAGCTATTGGCTGGGTGTTTCTAGTCTTTTTCTGTTACTGGCTTCTTTTGTGTGGTAATGTTGACATCTCTTTCTCTCTCCCTTACTCTTCTGCCATAACTCAGCTTCCATGCTGATGAGGAGTATAGATCTGGCCTAAGAGAGACCACAAAACTTTCTTCTATGTTAGCCATAAGTTGGAGAGGTAGCTTTGGATTCACTATATTAGAAATTGGCTGGACAGAACCTGGAAACAACCTAGATGCCCCTCAACTGAAGAATGGATTAAGAAAATGTGGTACATATACACAATGGAGTACTACTCAGCAGAGAAAAACAATGGCATCATGAAATTTGCAGGCAAATGGATGAAACTAGAAAATACCATCCTGAGTGAGGTAATCCAGACTCAGAAGGACAAACATGGTATGTACTCACTACTAAGTGGATATTAGGTGCAAAGCAAAGGATAACCAGACTACAGCCCACATCTCCAGAGAAGCTGTCTAACAAGGAAGACCCAAAGTGGGATGCATGGATTGCCCTGGGAAGGAGAAATAGATGAGATCTCCATGAGTAAACTGGAGATGAGGGGAGGACAAGGGAGGGTAGGGGATAGATGATGAGAACATAAGGGAATGGGATGGTCAAGCTGGAATGGGATGGAGTGGGAAAGCAGTGAAATAGATATCATGATAGAGGGAGACATCATGGGGATAGAGAAAAATCAGATGCTAAGGAAGTTCCCAGGAATCCCCAGGAATGACCCCAGCTTGGACTACTAGAATAATGGAAAGGGTCACTGAACTGAACTGGCTTGCTCCAGAGATCAGATCAGTGAATACCCTAACTGTCATCACAGAGCTTTTCTCCAGTTACTGATGGAAGCAGATGCAGAAATTCACAGCCAGGCACCAGGCAGAGCTCTAGGAATCCAGTCGGGGAGAGAGAAGAGAGATTCTATGAGCAAGTGCATCAAGATCATAATGGGGAAACCTGCAGAGACAACCAAACCAAACTAGTAGGAACTCATGAAAGTTGAATCAACAGCTGTGGAGCCTGCATGGGACTGGGCTGGGCCCTCTGCTTGGTGAGACAGTTGTGTAGTTTGACCTACTTGGGGGGTCCCCTGGCAGTGGGATTAGAATCCATCCCTGGAGCATGAGTGGGCTCTTTGGAGCCCACTACCTATGATGGGACACCTCTCTCAGCCTTGAAGCAGGGTTAGGGGCTTGGACTTGCCTCTATTGGATGTGCCTCCTCATGGGAGGCTTTGCCTTCTTGTCAGGGGGGTAGTGAGAGGTGGATTGAGATGGGGAGGCTGGGGGGTGGGAGGAGGGAAGAGGGGGATCTTTGATTGGTGCATAAAGTGATGGAAAAGTTTTCTTAATAAAAAAATAAAAAGAAATTGGCTGGAACCCCTATATCAAAAGCTCAGTTTTGAGGCTGTAATATATTCTAGATGACACAAACTTTAAGTATTCAGAATATAAGGTCTGAGTAAAATTAACATGATTATGGCAAACAATGAACCAGAAAGACCACGATACAGGAGAGCCATGGCCATGCTTGTCCTAGGAGAGCCATCCTTATGTAAAGCTGTTCTCAGGGGTATGGTCCCTTGGATAGTGAAAGAAACAGCAACAACAAAACAAAATTCCAATGCAAACTGATGGTTATGTATTGAGAACATGGCAGAATACAGCAACCCAGTTTTAGGAATCAGGTGATGGAATAGAATAAAAAAAATAATGTGAGGTTGTAATTGTTGAGTACCAACATAAAGTTACAACTACTCGTAGAGTTAAAGATAGGGCTTATCCTTGTATTTAAGATGATATCCACTTTTTTCTTGATTGAAGAGAAGTTTTAAGTCTTATGGTGTTGATATTTTGCCTATTAGCAGTTTTTAGGTATTGATGGTGTATTTGCATAAATATTTATTTAGGTATTTGCAATGGCATTTTTAAAAAACAACTATTGGTTTTATTTTATTTGTATGAGGGTTTTATATTTATGTATGTGTACCACATGCATGCCTGGTACCCACAGAGGCCAGAAGACGATGGCATTAGAGCCCCGGGAATTGGAGATACAGATGGATGATTGTGAGTCATCATGTGGGTGCTCAACTGAACCAGGGTCCTCTGGAAGAGCAACAATTGCTCTTAACTTAGGAATCATCTCTCCAGCCCCTTAAGGTATTCTCAAGGCTTCAGAAACTCAGAAGTATCAAGGCTTATTTTAGAGACTAGCTTTGGGTCCATCCTGAGGAGGCACAGCAAACACAAAATATTTATGTCCTTAAAAGAACTCATTCATCAGCATTACTTAAGTTGTTATAATAATACATGTCCTAGATATCCATATGTTGCATATTTTAACTGGAGAAATGTAGATGGACTTTTTTTATGGCCACCAGCTCACCAAAAAAAAAACAAAAAAAAAAAAAAACAAAAATCAAAAAACCAACCAACCAACCAACAACAACAACAACAACAACAAAAAAAAACCCAACCAACAAACAAAAAAATTATATGGAAACTTATTATTAATCATGAAATCTTGGCCTAAAGCTTAGACTTGTCCCACTAGTTCTTATAACTAAATTAATTCATTTTTATTCATCTATGTGCAGCCATGTGACTTGTGGCTTTTACCTCTCCTCTTGCATGTCTATACTTTCTCTGCACCTGACTGGTGACTCCACCTTTCTTCTTCCCAGAGCTCTGTCTGTTCAGAAGTTCTACCTAACCTCTTTTCCTGCCAAGCTATTGACCATTCAGCTCTTTATTAAACCAATCAGAAGGCACTTGGGAAAAACACATCTTTACAGTGTGCAAAAAGATTATTCCACAACAGAAAAGTAAACTACAGGTCCAGGAATATCCCCTAACTTTTGGGTAATTACCCCTAGTGTGACTAGGCCATGTATAGGGCAATTCCCAAAGTTGAGGCTGACCATAATTCCTTTGGCTTTTGGCATTCCCATCAACACTGATTACAAAATAAACACTTAATAAGGGTTCTGAGTTATTAAGACAGAGAATGAAGTGCCACAATTGGGAAGGCAGTTAGCACTTTATGTGTGTATGATGAGTCAGCACAGGCACCGTGCTGACCATCTGAGGTCTATTGCAGGGGACTTTAACAGGGAACATTGGGGAGCATCAGTCTGTAAGGGAAGCTGTCACTGGAGCTAAAGGCCCATCCTCTGTTGAGAGGGTAGGATGTCATCCCTTAAAGTGATCTTCCTTTGTAGAGTGGGCAATATCTGTTTTCTTAGAATCCCACTGAGAGCAGCTCTTTGCCACAGCTGTGGCAAGCATTGCCCCTTTAGAATTATCTTTCTTTAGTCTAAGAAAAAATATTATTCCCATTGTTAAGGTTATTAGTTGTGTTGATAATAGTTTCTCCTGGCCATTTTGGATGATTTCTATATGCTCTCCTGGTGAGTCTCTTTCTTTCTCTCTTTTTTTTTTCCTTGTTAACTTGACAAACCTCAATGGAGAAAATGCCTCCATCAGTTTGTCTGTAGGCAAGTCTGCAGGGTATTTTCTTAATTAATGATTGAGGAGGAGAACCCAGTTCTTTGTGGACAGTGCCATTCTCAGGCAGGTGGTCTTGAGTTGGGTTACAAAGCAGACTGAGTAAGTCAGTAATCTGTTCTTTTATGGACTCTGTGTCAGTTCCTGTTTGAGTTCCTACCCTGACTTCCCTCAGTGATGGAGAATGACCTGAGAATTGTAAGATGAAATAAACCCTTTCTTTCTCAAGTTGCTTTTGGTCATGGTGTTTT
>CABHPQ010140588.1:6972-21475 GCA_902168405.1 Peromyscus aztecus | reverse complement strand
CTTCCTTCCTTCCTTCCTTCCTTCCTTCCTTCCTTCCATTTATTTTTCTTTTGAAACAAGGTATCACTGTGTAGGTCAGGCTAGGTTCCAGTTCTCTATCTTGGTTCACATTTTCCAGTCCTGGGGATTTCAAGGGTGTGCCACCAAGCCCAGCTTCTTTCTCTTCCTCCTCCTCCTCCTCCTCCTCCTCCTCCTCCTCCTCCTCCTCCTCCTCCATTCTTTTAAAGCAGAAAGCTGGATTTGGCCTGTGAACTGCACTTTGCTGGATCCAGGTGGATACACCTTGCATGGCAGGTTGGTATTGTAGCTCACAGGGTCCAGTGATGAGGTTAGACCACTGGTGTCTTTCTGCCCCCAGCAGCCTGTATAACACTTTTCAGAACTATAAACGCTAGTGAGCACGTAGGAAGTTCTCTTGTTGGTTTAAGATTGTCTGTGTCCCTCAACCACGCTTATTTAAATTCAGAGAAAAAGAGCCTGAGGTCCATAGGGATGTCATGGTAACAGTACCTCAGATGCTCCAAACATTCAATGTGAGGGTAAATAACTGGTGAGCCAGGCTCACTTCACATTTCATTCCTGAAGTCAAGCGAGTGTTCATAAGCAAATGTCAGCGCTCTTCTGAGTTCCTAGCAAGTGGCATGAATTTATACTATGAGTGTCTCAGCAGAGCTGTGTAAGAGGTTTCTATTCTGCCTTTCTCAGTCATGCTGGCTAAGTCCTAGGTGACTCCTTCCCAGAACCCCATGCCATAGAGGAGGCCACCCAAGCAACCAAACAGATGCTTGCCCCTCACAGTAGGACAGGAGTACAATGCCTTCCCCACCCCCAAGATCATTTCTGTATGAATAGGCCAATCAAGCTCTGCAGATTGGAGCTCAGTAATCATCAGTGTGATTCTCAGATATCAAAGGGAAAGCTAAATAAAATCAAGGGCCAGGCCACTTTCGCCTCTAGCCTGCTCATGTGCTTCCAGTAGCTAATTGTGGGTTATTGTCTCGGGAGGCACCAGCGATGTCTCAGCCTCTCTCTGGTTACTGAGTACCTGGCTCTTTCCCAGCAGGAAGGCTTCCTGTGGCACAGGAAGGAGCTCCTGTGCTCTGATGTGGCTGACATCTTAATTTGGTCCTGTAATAATGCCATTTTCCAGGACCATCCATTTGTTCTGAGTTACATTCCCAAGGCATTCTTGCCTGCATTTCACCCAAGCCTCCACTTTATTAAGCCTCCACAGCTTCAATGCCTCCAAAGCAGAGGCTGTACAGCAGTAAAAGACCCCTTTCTAAGCTTGTATAAATTAGTATCAGTCATAAAACTCACCCAGGAGTCTATGGGTTAAAAGAGAGGCGAGGATAAAATCATTAGGTAAGTAGGCACCTCTGTTGGGACCCGTTAAGATTTCAACTCCAGGCTCTGTTCACCCCTGTGATGCAAACACAGGCAAGATCATTAATATTTAATGTCCCCGTGGACACGTTTGGCTATAAATCCAAAATATTGGAATATTGAAACTTGCTTCTGAATGAAATACATTTTGTTAATTTCTTTTTAAGTCAGGGGGAATTGTCCTTAGGGTTAACTTATACCAGTTTACAAAGTTTATTGTTAGGTGAGCGCTGAAATGTTAATCTAGTTGGTTATTTCCCAGGAAGAAAATGTTATCGCGATAACAATGACCTCGGACATGTCCACCTTAGCATCCTCCTGAAGCTCACCTCTGGGGAAGCTGGAGGCACTCAATAGCAGCCATTGTATTTTCTGTGTTTCACTGAGATGAAAGGAAAGGCTTGGGAGGGAGGCAGGCATCAAGGCTCTGACTGTGGATAGGGATGTGTGGAGGGAGGCATTTCTAGGCAATTCATCTGGTTGCTGGTGATCCTGTGTTGCCCGTCTCTGCCTGAATCAACCCTTGTTGTTATCTGTGCAACTTGTACCTTTTTCCCCTAGAAGTTACCACATCTGGACACTCCACACTAGCCTCATGTTACCCCCTTCCCCGTCACAATTCTATATTCCCCAGAGGAGGAAAAACAGGTTTTCTTCCCTCTTTTAGGTGTAGAGTAACAACAACAATAACAAAAAAATAAATAAATCAAGAAAGGCCCAGATTCCTATGAGAACCCTGGGCATCTTACTTAAAGAAGTAGTCAAATGATGGCCTTTTTTTTTTTTTTTTTAAATGGGCTTTCCTGTATCCTAGGCTGTCTTTGAATTCACCATGTAGCCAAAAATAACTTTGAATTTCTGATCTTTCCTCCTCTACCACACAGTTTAATAAGATCTGGGGATTGAACCCAAGGCTTCACGGGTGCTGGCATTCCCAGCTCCTAACCAACACCACTGACTGCTTAGGCCACATCTTCCACTGTGCCCTTCTTCAAGAACTATTGATTGGATCCATTCTTGAAATGGGGAAACTGAGGTATGGATAAGTCGAGTAGCTTATTCAGGACAGATAGTTAATATAGGAGCAGAATGTGGAACTAGGAAGTCCAGAGCCTGATTCCAGACTCCCTTACAGCGGGGAAGGAAGCGGCTTCATCCCCACCTGGCCACTCTACGAAGCTTCTCAGCCTTCATCATTCAGAGTGGGATTTACTCCGTGAAAATTTAAAATGCCTAGTTGATTAAAAACCCAGCACCATATCACCCTCGAGTTCTCCTTATCATGTAATCAGTCCCTGTCTATTCAGGTAATGAAAATTCAGGTTATTATTAGCTGAGGAATAATTTTGAATATTCAAAATTCATGTATGTAAATAACAAAAGGATTAATACATTTCTCATCTCCATAATCTTCTCTAAAGTGTCCTGATGGAGGGGCATTTTGATGTCCACACCCTAATCTTTTAGAAACAATCAAGTTTTATTTGCTTGAATTAATTGTGCACAAAAAAATTCAATAAAGACTTGATGCATTTCTGATTTTTTTTTAAATGACAAATGTTTGTGCCTGGTCTACTAAAAAAGATGCCACAAACCTCTTTGTCTATGGGCTGCTTGTTTAGACTAATGTCTTGGTGTCTTTGGGGAATGAACGATGCTGTGTGTATGAAACGACCAAGCTCAGTTAGTCTCAGAAGCATATCTGGAACAATGCAGGACTTCCTGCTCTGTGTCTAAGCCCTGAACTGAAGACGTTGCTTCCACTGACATTGTTCTCCTGTGGAGGAAGGAACATTTCCAAAGACAGGCAGGGGAGATGGCTCAGTCAGGGAAGCACTGGCTACACCAGCATCTGGGTTAAGATCCCCAGCACCCAATAAAAAGGCAGGTGTGGTAGTGTGCATCTGTGATCCCAGGGCTGGGAGCTGGGGACAATCAAATTGCTGGAGCTCGCTGACCAGCCAGCCTAGCCTACTTGGTGAGAGACCCTGCCTTAAAAAATAAAGATGGAAAGCAATTGAGGGGGACACAGGACACCAACTTCTGACTTCCACAGACACTTGCACGCAGATGCACACAAACATAACACACATGAGCTCGAGCACATGAGCCAGTGTGCGTGCATCTCACACAAACACACACATACACACACACACACACACACACACTCACGAGGGGGAGGGAGAGAGAAGACAAATATAAACACTGATGGATTCTCATAACAACAACAGTAGTAAGGTCTGATCTCTGTTTAGAGCAGCGGTTCTCAACTTCTTAACACTGCGACCCTTTAGTACAGTTCCTAATGTTGTGGTCACTCTCACATAAAATTATTTTCATTGCTACCTCATAACTGCAATTTTGCTACTCTTATGAATGGTAATATAAATATCTGTGTTTTCTGATGGTCTTAGGCAACCCCAGTGAAAGTTGTTTACCCCCCAAAGGGGTCGAGGCCCACCGGTTGAGAATCACTGGTTTAAAAGTTTGTGGTAGTCAGGTGATTGCTGAGTAATTTACATATAAGCGGTTCTTCACAGTAATAGTACCAGACGAGAAAAGCAAAATAGGGAGGCAAATCAAATAGTCAAACAGTGGGGCCAAGACGTCAACACAGAACCTATTGAGTTTCTAGTCCTCCGAACACTTTGAAGCCTGGCCAAGTGAAGCAAGTGCAGCCACTCTGGGGGTGGGGGTTGGGAGAGGGGGGGAGGGGGAGGGGAAGGGGGTGTAGGGGTGGGGGTAGCAGGTAATGTAAACAGCAAGGTCAGCTGGTGTGAGACAACAGGAAGTGACATCACAATAATGAACAGAGGGAGAATGCCCAGGTGGGTAGACCTTCAGATTTGTGAAGAGCAGCCCAAATGTGGAGTTCAGTGAGAAATATCCGCTATTTAAATGGAGCCCAATTTAATAGGCAGGCAGCACGTGGACAGCACACACCTGGAGCCTGCAGGCTGTCACCGGCCATCTCTGCTGCTCTCATCCCTCCACGCAGTATCTCAGTTGCCAGATCCTCACTCTCAGATGGTCACCTTAGGGATGAAATGCTCTGCGGTTCCCACTCGTCTTCTCTGATTCCATTTAAGAACATGCTATAAAGAATGGGAGAGCCTGTGTTTCCAACTTCAGTTTACTTCACTCGAGTGCCAATCGGCCTTTCAGGCTTCAAGTCTCCCTGCTGGGATGGATGTCTTCTTTGCCTGGGTCTTCAAGATGCTCTCCTATTTTCCTACCACACGTCTGTGTGTTGGTTCTCTCCCCCTCCCTCCTCTGTTGCATATTTCAGTTTCTTGGGAACAGACCCAAAGCCTTATTAATTACCTCACTCTTCCCATATTCCCCCAAGGCTGAGCTCAGTTCTTACATAGGCTCACCTTTCAGATAATTGAGTTAAATACAGAGTTTGCAGCATAGACAAAGAAGGACTTCACTACAGTTAGGAGACAGGCTTGGTTGCACTAATAAGGATCTAGAAGTACAATTGAATTGCTTCTCTAACCCTCAGTTTTCTCGTCCATTAAATGGGAATAATTACCTAGCTATAGGAATCAATTGGCATCTAGTGTAGCGACTGATGCAATTTGTGGAGACCAGCTTTTATAGTAATTGGCACAAATCCCTCAAGGGGTAGATGTGTTGGTAGGGCCGAGACGTGTTGAACCAGATTGGGGGGCCCATTGCAGGTGGACCTTACTTTATAGATTGGGGTTATGAAGGGCTCACAAAAGGTTGCTGTTAAGACAGCAGTTGAGCATATATTCTTATTGAACCCAGTTAATATGCATTTTCCTTCATAATAGAAACATGCACATAATAAAATGAGGAATATGAAGGATAATTCTGTTACAGGTTGAACTTTAATCCCTCTCCAAATTCATATGCTGCAGTCCTAATACTTATGAATGTGTTGAAACAATGCTTTAAGAGGTAATGGAGGTTGAACAAGGTCACGTGGGAGGACCCTAATCCGGTCTGACGAGTGTGTGGACATATCTTGCAACATCGAGAAAGCGTGGCCAAAGACAAAGGCTGTCTGCAGGCAGAAGAGAGGCCTCAGGAGAAACTAACATGTCGACATCTTAGTTTTGGACTTCTAGACTCTAGAACTGTGGGAGACAAATGTCTGTTAAGCCATACAGTCTATGACATTTTGCTATGGATGTCTTAGCGAATGTAGAGGTGGAAAGAACCTATTGCTCTTAGTTCTAGGCCCTGAAACCCCTGTAACAAAAGACATACCAACAAGAGAAAACCAGAAATCTTTTTTTTTTACTTGATTTTAAACTTGATTTGAAAAATTTTAAAAATCAAGTTTTACTTGATTCAGGAGACCTCATAAGGAAACAGACACCCAAAGAATCAATAAGGGTTGAATGCCTATGTACTGACTTGGGCAAAGGACAATCAATTATGAAAAAGTGACAAGATGGAGAGGTTTGAGCCAGGGCACTTAATTGTGGAGAAGAAACTCGGGAGATAAGGGTTACTTCACAAGGATTGTTTGTACACATTGTTGTCTGTTTATGTTCCCATCACTGATGTCACTTTCCTCCTGCACTGGGAAGAGACCCTCCCAGGCACAGATTCTGTCCCTGGCTTTTTGGAAGACAACTGGAAGGGCCAGGGTATCCAGAATTCTTGTATCTGCTGGCTCCTGGAGAGCCTTTACCTCAAAGCAATCCGTATATAGGTTGGAGATTCTGTTCAATGGCTAAAACACCTGCTGCACAACCATGAAGAACTGAGTTTGAACCCCACAACCCATGTAAATCTGGGTGCTGTAACATACATATACATATACATATCTCAGTGCTCCTAACGTGAGCTGGGAAGCTTGTGGTCCAGCTAAGCTGGTGTATACAGCTGAGAACAATAGGGACTGTCTCAAATAGGTAGAAGGTCTGTAAAGCTTGATGTATCTGGGGTGGGGGTTGATTCTAAAGAGAGACTACCAGATCCAACTTCTTAGGAACAGTGTTAGTTGTATGAGCCAGCATCAGGAATAAGATAGTCCTGGGTAAAGCCTCCAGGCAAGCTTGTAAAGCCTCACTGACCATACAATCTCCTTGTGTTCTGCCTGTGTGAGTATTTGTCTCTGTTCCTTTCGGAAAGGTTCAGGCATGGAGGCTGCCTCTGTTGCATCCTTGGTGAATCCTTATATTGGTGCATAAACCCTAAGAGGTATCTCACCCTTGGGGGTTTTGTAGGCAACATAGAAGAGTCTGTCACCATGGTTTTAATCAGCATGGTCTTCACCACAGGGTGATAGGCCAGAGCTGAAACTTTGAAGGGCTGTGGCTTACCGCTGGTGTATAGCCCAGTGGTGACCACAGCTGAATTCTGACCTCAGCATCACGAACACTAAAAAGCAAACTAAACCAAGTGAAATTTTGTGCCTTGCACACACTGCATGTGCCACGGACAACTTATTTGCCTTCTGCTCATTCACCAGTCAAGAGGAAATAAAAGTGCATGCTGTTCAATCAGCTTCCCTCTAACAATTCAGAAAGACTCCCCCTGTGATTAAAGAATTATGGAGGGAAGATTTTAGATTAGGCCGGGCACATCTACTCCGTGTAAATCCACCGTTACATTTGAAGGGACTTGTTTGAAGTGTGTAATTCTACAGAATGACAAGGATCTTAGTCCTGTCTGTAGTTTATACATGTTTAGTAAGATAGTCTCCTAGCAACTGTTAGGGAATTAGTTCTGAGTCAATGCTAAATAAACTGGGAGGCACAAAATGCCTTATTGGGTTTTCCAAAATTTGTTTCCCAAAGTTTTTAATGTTTGGTTTTGTTTCAACAACAACAAATGAATTTATTAAGCACCAAATTTGCCACATCTTACTATTGCTGGCTAGCTGACCATTCACTGCACTTGGCAGCTTTCATTTGGCCTGACAATTTGCTTCATGTCTTGCACTCCATATAATCTTTAACAGGGGATGGTTGCTTCCGTGTCTCTCAACTCTTCCCTTCCACCCCAACTTGGACATTTTTGTGGCCCGTGCTGTTTTGTGGTTTATGCTGCCTCCCCAGCATCGCTGTTTCCCCCAAGCTGTCCTTCCTGATGTTAATTCTCCATGTTCTGGACAGCTCTGCTTCCTGTTGCTTGGCTAGCCACCTTAACACCTGCCCTCGGCATGCCCCTCCCCAGCTCAGAACTGCCTGCTCTCGGTGGTTCCCCTCCTATCTTCTAATGTTCTTTGCCTGACTTTAAGACCCTCTGAAATCTCGATAACCCTATACATTCAGACAAATTTTCATTATCCATCATGGTTTACATTTTCCATGTTCCATGAACAAGCCTCAGTCATTTCTAGGACCAACAGATGTTGTTTTGCAGGACATGCTCTGCTAAAGAGCAAAGAACATCACACAGCTTCTCACCTACAGGGCGTCCCCTGGTGCTGAGGGAGAGGCAGCCTGGTTATTGCTTTCCCGCCCACGCCCCATTGTGTTTTCCCACTCCCTGACTAAATCCTCCTCTTTCAATACGTAGCTTAGCTGGGGTGGCTTCTTCATCTGAAGACTCCCATTGCTCTCTCAAACTCTCACTCAAAACAGCTCCTAGTAAGAACTCTCCTGGCCCGCGGTGGTGGTGGGGCATGCCTTTAATCGCAGCACTCGGGAGGAAGAGGCAGGCAGATCTCTGAGAGTTCAAGGTCAGCCTGGTCTACAGAGTGAGTTCCAGGACAGCCAAGGCTACACAGAGAAACCATATCTTAAAAAAACCAAAAAGGAGAAAAAGGAAGAGGAGGAGGAGGAGGAGGAGGAGGAGGAGGAAAAGGAAGAGGAAGAGGAAAAGGAGGAAGAAGAGGAAAAGGAGGAGGAGGAGAAAAAAGAGGAGGAGGAAGAGGAGGAGGGGGAAGAGAAGGGGGAGGAGGAGGGTCCAAACTCACATCCTCACTTTACCATCACACATCAGAGCACAATGGGATTTAATCACTACTATAGCTTCCTTCTCTTATTTCCTTCCTTCCTCTGTCCTTTCCTTCCTTGCTCCTCCTCTTTGTGTGTATAGTTTATACTTGCACGTGATTGTGTGTGCGGGGTGTGTGCATGTGAAGGCCACATGACAGCACCGGGTGATTTTTCTCCTATTCCTCTCCATGTTGTTTTTTGAGTCTCTTCAGTGAACCTGGAGCTCAATGTTTCCAACAAACAGCACTCACAAGACCTGCCCATTCCACAGCACTGAGGTTACAGGTATATGCCACTATACCCAGCCTTTTATGGAGGCGTTGGGTATATAAACTCAGCAAAGTTTTACCCACTGAACCATCTCTCCAGTCCCCTTCACCCTGCTTATTTGGGGGAGGGAGGTCAGTGGAGGTAAGCTCTCATACATCCCAGGCTTATCTCAAACTTACTAGGTGGTTAATAACGATCTTGAATTTCTTTCTGATCCTCCTGCCTCCATCTCCATCTTCAAAGTGTTGGGATTACAGGTAATATACCACCATGCCAAGTCTTTGCCATGCTGAAGATTGAACCCACGGCTTTGTATGTGTTAGGTAGGTACTCCACCAACACCCCCACAGCTAGTTTCCTCCCTTTTTGTGTGTATTATCATTCTGACTCTCCTAATTAGATTTTAGAGAATGGACTCTGTCATCTACATCTGTAGGCACCACAGGACTGAGCATAAGACAGGGTTATGGTTCTGTACATATTGTTTGATTAGTTAATGGACATGTGCTGTGATTAAATCAGAAAAAAAATGTTGCTATCATCCCTGAGACAAAATGAACATGATATCTAGTTTGACTCCAAAGATGTGCAATGTGAACCAATGGTATAATCTCTGAACCAGTGAGCCACATTCCATGAAGCTACCACAATCCAGACAGAAGACAGAATCAGTCACTTAAAACTGAGGATAATAAAGTAGGTTTCAAACAAGGCAGCTTCAATTATTTAGTCTTTTCAGGGTTATTAATATGCAAACGACAAGGCAGAAAAGCTACAGCTCTGCCCGCTTGTTAGGGATTGAAATTGTCTGAGGATTACCTGTTGTCATGGCAGAGTTATTCCAAGTGCATACCAACCAGTCACTAAGAATCATCATCGAGTAACACAGCTTTGCCATCCCATTTGTCTCTTCCCTTTTTGGAGGATCTTCTCCGCCTTAGGTCCACAGAGGCAGCATGGAAACAGAAAATGAAGCAGCCTCCCGAAAACACCTTCTTCTCTGCTTTCCTGCTCTATGTCTCACATCCAAACCTGTGGTGATTGTCACTTCTGAGCATGTTTAGGATAAAGTGATCTGTTGAATTTCCATTGTTCAGACCCTTCCAGCACAGATGGACATGCAGAGTCTAATTCTTTCCATTTTCAGATTCTATCTTTCAACGGTGGTGGTGGGAACCTCCTTAGACATCCTCTGAGACAAGAAGCAACCTTTCAAGCTGCGGAGACACCCATAACAAAGGCCTGTCTGTAGATGGAGCAATGTACAGCTGTTTTCTGTTCTGTCTCTACACGCTCCATCTAGGAAGTTAGGTTCTCCCCTCCCCCGACGCTATAGGCCTTATAGATGCTATAGATTTCCTTATTGGATTGCCTACTTTGAAAATCTGATGACGCTCATGTCTCTCCCACCTGACAAAATTCACAGGCATTTTTTTTTTAAACATAACTTCAGGATTTTCCAACTAATTGAAGCTCATGCTCCTCAGGATGGAGTCAACACAGAAAATAATCATTAATATGCTTATATTCCTGACTGTGACAGCATGATTATACATATAATTCTTAAATTATCTATACTGTACATCTTCCTAAATAATTCTACAAGACAGTTCCTATTCTATCTTTATTTTGCAAACAAGGCACTGAGGTCAAAGACAATGCCCCGTTCAACTTCCTACCTGGTTAAAGGCAGAGGGAAACTGACTCCAGCCAGCCTGGTCCCCTGAGATGCTTATGTGAGGTTAGAACTCATAAGGGGCGATGCTCAGGAAGGTGTAGGTAAGGTAACACATAGCAATGCTCCCCAACCTTTCCTCTTGTTGTGTGCTCACTCTGATTTATTTTATCTTTTCTAATGTCTGTATTGTAAATAGAGACCTAAAAATTATCTTGTCTATGTACCTTGAGCAAGAGAAGTAAAACTTTACAATAACAATAAGCTTTGTTGATCTCCTGGGTTTCCTGTTTAAGTAAGTGTCTGACTCCATTGCTGTTATAATAGGTTTCTGAAAGAATGTTTCAAATCTATCTATTAAAAAAAGTTAAACACTATTAGTTTTGATTGGAATTATAAAATTGGAGTTTGGGGTAATGTTCCCAGTACAGTAAATAATGAGAGTTTTTTGCAATACCCAGAAGGAATGACATTAGTCCCCAGGAAGTTCACAGCTGAGGAGGAATCAACAACAACACTCATGCAGACAGCCCTGTGAGCTCCAGCCAATCATGACTTGCCCCAGCCTGGAGAACTGAGTCAGAGTCTTTGGACTTTGACATTGATGGCTTTGATATTTTGCCAGGAATAAGCAGAAACTTTATGACTAACAGCTCTTCCCAGTTCTAAACAAATAGACATAAAAAGAGTGTCTGCAGCAGATTAAAAAAATTTACTTAACACCTTGTTAAATCGGAGTTAGGAATGGTCACCCTTTCAGATGCTGTTCTAATAGCCCTGCCTCCCAGGGGACCAGATGGTTCAGGTGAGGGCCACTTTACAAGTTTAAAGAAAATTCTTTACTGCTGCTCGTATCAATAAAACTTCATTAAGTGAGGTTTATTTAGAAATAAAACATTGACACAAGACTTAGTGTTTGCTGGGCTTGGTATAAAGCTCTAGAAAAGAAAATAAATCGAAAATAAATCAGAAAGATTACTGAAGCTTATGCACTTGTAAAAATATATACAACTTTCATGTGAACAGCAAACAGGCGTATATGCAGGAGTGTGCTTATGTGTTGTGAAGTGCACTTCATCATTTGAATTAGAGTCCCTGTGGGGTTTTTGGTCCCCACCATTTCTGCACATAGGCAAGGTGAGAACTGTTAGCAACTGGCACTCATTCCCATTCTTCCCGTTTACAGGTGTTTTCTCAGCACTGTTGACTTTAGCCTTTAAAACCATCTGCACGTTGCCTTTTATTATCCTTACTTTATAGACAAGGAAACAGAGAGGTGAAGTGCGGGGCTAAGGTCAAAGACTCAACACCTCACCCGTGGGAGCCTTGACCCAGGTGTCTCCACTCCGTGTTTCAGGATTACTTTACTCCTCACAGCTGGGTTTGCAGCAGGAGGAGAGGTCAGGAGAGCCCTTCCTGGGCAGCTGCCAGTAAAGAAGGCACTTCAGGAATAACCTGTCTGCAGGTTTGGGGTTTGCCTAGAGCAGGAAGCAAGTGAGGAAAGAAGGTTGATAGGAACCCTAACTCCACACAGTTTGCCCATCAGGTTATGCAGCTTCTCTGGGGCTCTGGGTTAAAACAGAGCAGCTCCAGCCACAGAGGTACCAACTGCAGCACCCGCTGAGGCTTAGGAGGCACCACACTCTGCATATTTAATCTCTCAACAGCCTGACAGCATTCTTCCATAGAACAGGACATAGACAAGAAACCAAGACAGAAGAAAACCCAAGTAACGTAAGGACACGTGATTAGAGAGCAGAAATCCCTGGACTTGAAAGGAGGTCCATCTATTCCCTCCTTTCTATCCCCTCTGGTTTTGTATTATAGTTTCATGAAGGGAGCTGAGCAGTGGGTGATGCAGAGGGACGTATCAGCCTGTTCTTATCTCCCTTCACTCATTATCACAGATTTTAAAACTATACCTTTTAATGGTAGTTCTCAATTATTTTGGGGTCAGTAACCCTTTATATTTTTTTAATTATATAGGACCCCAAAGAGGTTTTATGTGTTTTCTAGCTATGGACACTTACCATATTAAAGTTTAAAATTAAAAAAGAAAAAACCGTTTATTAATTTGTTTAATAAACCAGTTGTAAGTTAACATACAATGTTATATGAAAAAAAAAGTGTTTTCTAAAACAAAACTAAATTTAATGAACATAGTAGCACTGTGTTTATTTTGTTAATTTTCCCAGTGCCTGGCTGAATAGATACAGCTGGCATCTCCTATCTGTTCCTGTGTTCTGTCTGTCGCAACACCCCGTACCTGCGGCCTCTGGGAAGCACCTCCTGACTCAGGAGAAAAGGAGAGCAGAGGGGCAGATGACCTTTTAGTATAACAGGAATTGGTTGAGAGCTGGGAGTGTAGCGCAGAGCGGGAGAGCAATTGTCCTGGGTTGTGTAAGTCCCTGGGTTTGTCCTCTAGCATTGCAGAGGGAAAAAGAGAAAAGAGAAAAGGGATTGGTCGTTGTTTTTCTCCTTCCTTCCTTCCTTCCTTCCTTCCTTCCTTCCTTCCTTCCTTCCTTCCTTCCTTCCTTCCTTCCTCCCTTCCTTCCTTCCTTTTTATTGGGGAGTTGTGCACTTGTCATAGTTTATGAATGGAGGTCAGAGGACAGCTTGGAGTTGGTTCTCTCTCCATCAAGTAGGTTCCTGGGATCAAATTCAGATCATCAGGTTTAGAAACAAGCATCTTTACCCACTGAGCTATATTGTCGGCATAATGTTATTTTTTAAAGACTCACTCAGAGCCCTTCAAAGTGTCCTGAACAACCGTAGTGTGCCTAGACCACACTGAGACTCCTGACCCTTCCTGTGCACCAAGGTTAGTGAAACTCCTGAATCTTTGATTAGAAACGATGTCACAGGTCAGCTAGTTCAGTCCTCCAGCTGACGAGACACAGTCCTTCTGAGCACACTCTAATCTCCCCGTTTGACAAGGACAGCCGCCATTCTTGTTTTCAGGAGCACTTTAATGGACACAAAAGGACTTTTCCATGTTGAGACAAAGCTTTTATCCTGTAGTGTCCGCCGGTCTTAACTCTGCATAGGGTGACTTTAATTACCCTTCATCCTATTCATAATATCTGAAAACCACCCCCCTTGGGTGCTGCCATCTCTCCCAGCTAAAGAGCTTGAAGAGCAGCTGTTCCCAATGTTCTCTGGCCCAAATGTATATCTTTTTAGCAGGATCTTCACAAGTCAATTGAGCTCATATGAAATTCTAATATCCTCTGAGATAGGTTTGCTTGGGGCTTATTCTGTGCCTGGCTTTGGTCAGTTTTCACAGATGCTTAGCATTAAGGAGCAGGAAGGTGCACCCAGTGGTGGCCACTTATCTATGGGGATTATGTTCCTGGATCCCCAGTAGATAACTGAAACTATGGATATCGTAAACCCTATGTATGTGACATTTTTCTTCCTATGAGAAACTTAACAGAGTAGGCACAGTAAGAGAGTGGTAGCAACATGGAACAGTTCAAAGTGTCAAGTAAAATAAGGGTTACCTGAACACAAGCTCTGTGGTGCAGCACAGTTCACTTGGCAACCAAGAATTCCACCTGGATTGGTCACTTTTTATCAAGGTGATGAGATACCTGAATAAATCAGCTTAAAGGAGGAAGGGATCGTTTTGACTCATAGTGACAGGATTTTTGTTGACAGCTACCTGGTTCCATTGTTTCTGGCTGTGGTGAGGCAGAATACCACGGTGAGGAGAATCTCAAAAGGCCTAGGAGGTTGGCATGATGGTGGCAGAGAGGGGTGTGGGAAGGAGGGAGAGAGACAGACAGACAATGGATCAACCTACTGATGAAGTTACTGCCCTCACAGACTTGTCACCTCTCCATACTGTTGCTAGCGGGAGCAAGACTTCACCAGGGCCCTTTAGATGGGAACACTTCATACGCAAACCATAAGAGGTGTTGGATGTCCACTCAGCGACAGTAGATGAGCAGTATATCCTGCAGGGAGACGCAGCTAGAATGGAAATGTAGCAGGACAGCATGAGATTTCATCAGGGTGCTTGGTGCATAATTTGACATTTCAAAACTGCTTATTCTGGAATTTGCCATTTCATCTTTTCAGACCATGTAATTGCTGGTAACTGAAACTGTGGAAAATGAAAACTGAGAAGAAATGGAACTACTGCATTTCACCAGTAGCTTATTATTTATTTATTTATTTATTTACTTACTTACTTATTTATTTATTTATTTATTTATTTATTTATTTATTTATTTATTTA
>CABHPQ010140584.1:0-19737 GCA_902168405.1 Peromyscus aztecus | reverse complement strand
TTTCTTCCAGACAGAATTTTATTCCAAGACACTAAAAATTATCTACCATGTCTGCATTACAAAGTTTTTTTGTTCTGGACAGAATTTTGCCATCTGGAGACCCTTCCCTGTTAAGCTCCTGAAAGCTCCAGAGGCCTTTTTGGAGCTAGCTTTTCAGGCAAGGTTGTCCTTTGGTGAGATGCCACTGCATCTAGGCTCTGTGCTGGGAATTGCACATACGTGATCTCTATTTCAATGTAACTCAGTGTGAACTAGGTATTGTTTGTAGCTAAGGTTTTCTCCAGTCATGCCTGGCCCACAGTCAGGACAAATCTCTCTCACCTGCCAGTCCTGCAGCCTCTCAGTTCCAACCGAGTAAACACACAGAGACTTATACTGCTTACAAACTGTATGGCCATGGCAAGCTTCTTGTTATCTAGTTCTTCTATCTTAAATTAACCCATTTCTATAAATCTATACCTTGCCACATGGCTCATGGCTTACCAGTATCTTATATGTTGGTATTACTCATGGCGGCGGCTGGCAGCATCTCCTGACTCAGCCTTCCTGTTCCTAGAATTCTCTTCTCTGCTTATCCCACCTATACTTCCTGCCTGGCTACTGGTCAATAAGCAATTTATTTATACAGAGCGATATCCAGAGCAATTGTTTTAGTTTTTACCAATTAAGTTTTGAAACCAGGCTACACAGAAAAGACAGGGTTGAGCCCAGGTGTGTCTGATTGCAAAACCCACTTTGTTTCCATCCTGTGAACTGCTTCACAGCAGAATCTCATGCGAGGATAACTCTCCCAATACTTGGCATGAAATATATGTTCAAAACTGTTGACTTCCTCTATGTGTGTACTTTCTTTCTCTGGGTTTGGAATGCATTTTTCTATCCTGGAGCTATCCACACAATTACACTCTTATCTGCCTTGAGGTTGCCTTTGCGGTAGATATAAGGAAGCCAAACGGGGGCATGTGGCTTTCTATGTTTCAGGTCACGTTTTTTGTAGCTGGGTTGAAGTTAGTATGCCTGAGTCTGACTGTGGAGAGGAGACCCTACCTTTCAGAGAAGACAGTTGGCCTCATAGCACTGTTCAAAATGCTGGTAGTGCTTGAGGATCAAAAGTTAATCTACAGAGAGACTTTCTCCACTAGTACCAGAACACAGCCGTGCTGAGAGCATGGCTGTTCAGCACACTCATGCTGGGAACCACTCTTTGGACTCCAGTTAACTCCCTCCCACCAGCACTGACAAGGAAAATTAAATTCATGCACAAGGAATAAGAGCCCCTGAGAGCTAAGTATCTGTAGACTTCTTTGGCAAGCACATCAGGTACCATCATACGTTATTTACTTTAAAGTTTTGATTCACTATCTGGACATTGCTGTATGGCAATTAAAAATACACAAAAATGCAGAAAATTTGTTCCATGTGAAAATTAAAGAGCATTTGTTAATCCCACTTGGTGAGAATAAGACCACTACCACTATTTTGAGCCAAATTTGAAGCAAACTTTAATAATTAAATACTGGTCAGGATGACGGACTCTGGCCCAAGTACATTCCTGGGTTCCCAGAAAATGGCAGAGGGTCACATTTTGTAGGGACTTATAAAGGCAAGCCCATAAGGATATGTATTTCCCACCATGTTCAATCAGGGTAAAGCATATATCCAGACATACTTGCTGCCTGTGTACCTCCCACTACATCCAATCAGGGGCAAGAATACATGTGATCAAGCACATCTGGTGCAGCTGGGTCAAACAAACTTGTTTAGGGGAGTGAAAACATGTAGTTTGTTACCTTACATAAACAATAGTCTCCAGCATTTCAGGAAGCATCTGTCCTTGGGCAAGGGCCTGACATGTTAGAGGTATTTTTTGATGTAAGGATCACTTAGGACAGTCATTAAAACTTAAAATATATCTTTGGCTCTCACACATTATCAAGAGTGTCTATGTATGCTGCCTTGACATTTATAAAATATAAAAAGCACATCATCTTTGGCCCCCTATAAGAGTCTTCTATTCTCCTCACTTCACATCTTCCCTTTCATGAACTGCACCCTTAAAGCTCTATGAGTGATTGCACACACGAGCAGCTGAAATCAGAGTGAGCAGAGGACACTTATGAAAACTAAATGAGTAGGTTTCTGAATAAGATGCCCTGAGAGCAAAGTTAGAAGAATTTACAACCAGGAACTCCTTCAGAGCCTCCGTGCCACATTGCTGTCCCAAAGGCACTGCCTGTGGGCATAGCCAATGTTCCTTCCTCACCTGACATGTCTCTGACCCTGGGTAATGCTGCCAGAACGTTGTCTCTCTGCCCCTGCAGGAAGAATTGGTGGCCACCCAAATATCTCTCCCCTGCACAGTGTGGACTTTGTAAAGGTCCTGCCTCTGCACATCACAGACTTTCAAATGGAGTCTGTGATAGAGAAGAGACAGATGACAATGAGGAAGAAGATATTTGTAACCTGCAGATCCACCAAGACATGAGACCCAGCACATATAAGTGGATCAACCACCACAAACAGCAAAACATCAAATTATCTAGTTTCAAAATGAACAACCAACCTTTGTAGACCTTTTATTTTCATGTGAAGGTTGTGGGGAGGATCATGTGAGCATGTGTGCATGTCGCTGGGGTTATCTCCTGGTCCTGCCTGGCCCAGGGTCAGGACAAATCTCTCTCACCCGCCAGTCCTACAGCTGCTTGGATCCAAATAAACACACAGATGCTTATACTATTTATAAAATGTATGGCCCTGTGGCTCAGGCTTCTTGCTATCTAGTTCTTATATCTTAAATTAACCCATTTCTATAAATCTATACCTTGCCATGTGGCTTGTGGCTTACCGGTACTTTACATCCTGCTCCTCATGGCAGCAGCTGACAGTGTCTCCTGACTCAGCCTTCTACTTCCCAGAATTCTCCTCTCTCCTTATCCCACCTACACCATACTTCCTGCCTGGCTACTGGCCAATCAGCATTTTATTTATCAATCAATCAGAGCACCACATTCGCAGCATCCCCGGCATGTGCATGTGCAGTTAGCAGATATTCATCAAAGAAAAACATACAAACTATGAATAAGTACACGAAAAGTACTTAATGTAACTAATCATAGGGTAAATGCAAATAGTCACAATGAGATATCACCTCACCTCAGAAAGAATGGCTTTATCAGCAGGACAAAAGAGAACATGTGCCGGGAGGTAGTGGCGCTTGCCTTTAATCCGAGCACTCGGGAGGCAGAGCCAGGCAGATCTCCATAGTTCGAGGCCAGCCTGGGCTACAGAGTGAGTTTTAGGAAAGGCACAAAGCTACACAGAGAAACCTGGTCTCAAAAAAACCAAAAAAAAAAAAAAAGAAAGAAAGAAAAGAAAAGACAACATGTTGTTGAGAATGGGGAGAAACGAGAAGCCTCCTTGAACATAGTTGCTATGTATGTAAATTAGCAAAATTGTTATAGAAGTTCCTCCAAAAGCTAAATAGAACTAACATGTGAACTAGCAATCCTACTACAACTGAATAACTTAAAGAAATTCCATCAGTATATCAAAGGGACACTGACACTCCCACATTCATTGCAATACTATCCATAGTAGTCAAGAAATATAAATAATTGAAGTATACATTAAATAGTAGATGGACCAGAGTAAAAGATTATTCATCAATCAAGGAGAACATCTTTCAAGAGCTTGCACAGAGAGGGAAGTCATTGTGCTAAGTGAAATAAGCCACAGGTTCCACACTTCTTCACTCAAATTTAACATCTATAAGATATTGACCTCACAGAAGCTAAGTATATAATGCTGGTTATTAGAAACTGAAGAGATGTTGAAATGAGAGAAATGGAGAAGGAATGGTGAACAGGTACTTCATTATTGTCAGAGAGCAATCAGGAATTCCAGTACTCTTTCCACAGTGGAGTGACTTTGGATAATGAAAGCATACTGCATTGTATGAAACATTGAAAGACAGAAAAGTATTCTGAGTGTTTTCAATATAAACAAATGACGACTGGCGGCTGAAAAGATGGCTCTATGGTAAAGAGCAGTGGTTCTTCTCCCAGAGACCCAATGTTTGACTCCCCAGGACTCACATGTTGGCTCAAAATTATCTGTAACTCCAGTCCCAGGTATCAGATGTCCTAGTCTGACCCCTGCAGGCACAGCATGCATGTGATGCACAGACATACATGCAGACCAAACACAAATACTCATAAAATCATCTTTCTTAAAAAGAAAAGAATGATGATTGTTTAAGGAGATATGTATGTCTATCCTGACTGAACAATATACTGTGCATACATAAACCAAACATCACATGGTACACCATAAACATGAATAATTTCCATATATCATTCAAAAGAATATATTATTTATATGTATGTTAAAAATAAATAAGTATAAAATGGACTGTGTGGTAACATTCTGTAGGGAGGAGTCCAAGATGTGTCTATATCACAGTGAGGAGAACATTCAAAAATGAGTTTCCACGATTTTCCTTTCTGTAGTAAATGTTGCCTGATTACTAAGGTCACTAGGCCTCCAAATAGTTAATAAATCAGATAAATGAGAAATAAAGGAGTGGGGTGGGAGAAAAGAGAGAGAGAATCATCTAATAGAAGATGCCATTTTTTGTTAAGTTGATACGTGATATATAGTTTTGCCAATTAAAAATTTAAACCTTAACTATGACCATAAATTGTGCACCAGCAGACATCCTTATTCACATCTCATGATGGTATGTATAAAGTAAATTTGTGGTCATATCGTTTCAGGGCAGGCTGGGTCTGTGCGTTTCTGTTTGGTAACTGTTTGCAGTATGACTTCCCCAGTTGGCCTGATGCTCATTCCCAAGTAGCTGTAAATTCACTACAGTCAGCACAGTCTGGCCAAGAGTTAATTAAGTGGATCTGTTTGTGGCACTCTGGTGCACAGAAGGAGGCAACTTGCAGCCAGCCCCAAGTTGAGTTTCTTCAGTTACAGTGAGGAAGGATGCTTTTATCTTGCCTTTGTCTGTCTTTTTGAATAACTTTGTCATGTTTCATAGGAAACTGTGTGTTGTCCTTTCCCAGTGTAGACTGTGGCTTCATTGGACTTTGTTGCTGTCCAGAAACTCATTCTTTTATTGGAAAGTTGCTAAATTGTTGTCTTGCATTCTAAAGATCCTGTTCCTTAATGACAAGCTTCTTCCCTAAAAGAGCTATCCAAAGTAATGCCACCAGTAAGGTACTGAATTAAAGTTAAGGACTGTTTGTATACACTAAAGTCTGGGTTATGGGAAAGCAGGTGAGGAAAGGGAAACATTGTTTGGCTTTTGCTGAGTCTTAGTATTCCATTCTGTAATGATTATAGTGGCACATACATGGAAGGGTCTTCACAAATCCCTTCCAACAACCATCATTCTTCACTCTCCTTCCAACGGTACCCTGAAGTTAGGAAATTTGGAAATTCAAGTTCCTGACAATTCAACCGCAATCTCAAGTTTGAATTTCTTTCATCCTCTGCTTTAGAATAATGACAACAAGAGGAATTGTATTTTGTTGAAAATCTTTTAGCATCAAAATAAAACTTTAAACTGGGAAGTTTCTACTTATGTAGTGTACCATTACAGAATATCACAGTTTCTCGTATGACTCAGTTTGTCCAAATAACTAAAGCTTAGCAAAGTTAACAATGACAAAGAGGCTAGACATCTATCTTTCATAGTTATTGTTACTGAGTAGACCTTAAGAACTTATAAAGCTTTATTTATTAAATATATCATTTTTATCAAACATATGTTATTACTTACTTAAATTTTCTGAAAGGCCAGTGTTAAACACAGTTGGAAAAGACGTAAGTAGTTAGACATACATCTCTGAGTCAGTTTTTGTTAATCTGAGTAGACCATTTTAACCTTAAAAATTTATCATCATACAAAAATCTGTAGCAATCTGACTAACTTGGAGATCTGATGTTCTCCCTTTAGTCTAAAGGTATATACAATGACAATCCAAGGGCTTAGTAGGACTAAGAAGACTTATAGGTATTGCTTTAGTTGGTTTGTACTTTCTGGTTATCTTAAGATGATGGTGAATTCATGGCATATACCCTTTAACCTTAGTAAAGATGACTGCAGCCATATGTTTGCTATTTAAAACACCTCCATTTTCCTAAACAAGAATTGAATCCAAGTTACATATATAGTATATTTTAAACAAGAGTTGAATCACAAATTGAAGCATTACTCTAATTATTCTTTATCATTAAAAATTCAGGAGTCAGATATTGGGGTAAGAGCCTGAAAGATCAGATAAGCAGAAAAGCCGCCAGTCCTTCCGACCTGCTGTTTCTTCCTCCAAACAGAGAGTCAGATCCCTTTCTGCCCCAACTTACTACTGACTCTCCTACCTGTCCTCAGTCTTCCAAAACCTCTGTGGTTAGTTTTGGTTGGCTAGTGGCTAATTCTGCCCTCCGACTCCCAGCAAGCTTTATTTGTCAGAACACAATCAAAATACCACACAACAAACACAGGATGTTGTAGCAAATCAAGATTACCTGTACATAGATTTTTAACTAATAGCTTTTTGTTATAAGTTTTAAGCCAAATTTTTGTGACAGATTATATATTTTTTTAACCATGCCCAATGAACAAATTCTGAGGTAGAGTTTACAGCATGGTCTTAAGGGATCCTTTAAAGAGAGAGTGCAGAGAAATCATGGAGATAAAAGACTTTTAAAAGTGTGAAGTAGAGAAACCTTAGAGAAAAGAGACTTTTGGAAGTGTAGAACAGAGAAAGTTTAGATTTTAGAGATTTGGGGATCATTTACTTGTGCAGTGGCAGAAGCTGTTACCATATGAGAGAATTAAAAAAATTGAGCGTGACAATCTTTGGCCATTGATCTGTGCTGAGGCCAAGCTGTTTGTAGTTCAAGGAGAAGATACAGTTCAGAAAAACTTAATTCTGCAGGAGGGAGGAATTCTATAAGCCCCAAGAGGGATCTGAGATATAGTGCACTGACCCAGGCAGGCTTAGAGAAGAGACAGAGGAGGCAGCTTTGAGGGGTAGGAAAGGAAACATGGGGAGGCAGTTGAAACAGAGAACAGGGTCACAGAGGCTCAGAAGGACTTAAGGAAGTTGCTGGACTGCAGCTCCTATTGGAAGATGAGGAAGCTCTAAGAAGGAACTGAGAGCAAAGGGGAGTGTTGAGAAGAATTTCAGTCCTGGGCATCCCTAAGTAGAATGAAAGACTTGTCTGAGAAAATATCCCAAATCACAGAAAACCATCAGTTCTCATGATAACTGGGGACCTAGCAGGACAAGAGGAGCTTCCTGGCACACGGTATGGCTTTGTAGTAATAGTAGACCAATCAGGCATTTCCAGAGTGACACTTATCCAGCAGAGAGAGATGCCCACATTGGTGTAGATGCCCCGAGGTGGGTAGCAGGCTAGAGAGACAAGAGGCAAATGGTTAGAGCAGGAGGAGAAGCAGACTCTAGAATTTGTAGTCAAATTTGGTGGGTGACAGAAACCAGCAGAAATAAATGATCCCTACATACATTAGGAGAGTCAGATCAACAGCTTGATTTGGAGAGGCTGAGTCCCTTGGAAAGGAACTCATTTACTCCCATCTCAGATTTTGGCACCAGACGAATGAAAGAAATGAAATAAAAGGAGGACATGACTGCTCCTAAGGGGTTGAGGTTTTTATTATAGATATGACAGCGAGCACAGGCAGAGGCATCTGGAAGTGTCCAGACTGAACATAGCTGGCAGACTAAACTGGGCTCTGTGAGGAGGTAGGAGAGGGGGGATGGGAGAGGAAGAGAGAGGAACCAGGAGCCAAGATGCCAGGAGCAAGCCAGAAGACCAAGAGACTGGTATAGCCAAAATGGCTGGGTTATAACAAGGAACAGAAGTTGCAGAAAAGGGCCCAGTCAAGCCCCTGGACTGGAGAGTTTAGGGTAGAAAGTGGGGCATGCCAGGTAGGAAGACATTGTAGCAGGTAAGGACTAAGGGAGATTAGGGCCAGAGTCAACTTTGATGTATTAAATAGATAACTCAATCAGTCATTTGTCCTCAGTTTGAGACCTAACTGTTATGCCCAGATTGCGGGAACCCCCAAAAGACCACTGTAAAGACCAAATACCATATGTAAAAGCAAAGAGCCTTTATTCTCTTCAAGCTCCGAGCTTGGTCTCTCTGTGTGTCTGATGCAGCAGTGAGAGCAGAGAGCCCTGAGCCCAGGCAGAGTAGGGTTTTTATCATAGCAGAGGTTGGGGTGAGGGGATTTTCAGGGTTCAGGACCCTGATTGGCTGAAATTTGTCTAGGGGTATCTGTAAAACAAAAATAGTCATGTGCTAGACTCAGGGACATCTGGCCACCTTATCTAATGCTTGGAATGTTAAGGATGTTAGGTACTTCTCCATTCCTGGGTGGTGTCAGCATAAGGCTTTTCCTGGATGTGGCTGCCAGTAAACCTGTCACCGAAGCTGTGCCTGGGCCTCTAAGCCTGTCATGGCAGCTTTGTGGTGCCTGAAGTTGTAGCCCTGAATGTACTCTAGTCCTGTGGAATGGATCACCCAGGCATAGGTTGTGAGTCTCAGGAACTCCAGACACCTACTGTCAAGTTTCAAACCTAGAGCAAACAGTCAAGGTACCGATCTAACATATCAAAACTGGACCTGGCCAGGTTCTCCCAGCATACTTCAGACCCTACCTGTTATAGTGTCTTCACATACCTGGTCCCCTACCTTAAATTCTCCAGCCCCCCACCCCACCCCCCAGGCTCTTCCCTATATAATCCAACCATTTTGGTTCCCCACCCCTTTTTGTACCTTTGGCCTCCTGGCTGCTGTACTGGGTTCCCCTCTCTCTCCTTTTCTTCCCCACCCCCAACATGGCCCAGCTCAGTCTGACCATGTCCACTCTAGATTCTCCCAAATATCCCTGCCTCTGACTATGCTCTCACACATATCTATAATAAATTTTCTCTTCTGCCATACCTGGAAGCAGTCATGTCCTTTCCTTTTCTTTTCTTTTCTTTTTTTTTTAATTCACCCACAAGATGACAATCTGAGAAATAGGCAGTGTGAAGGGACGCTGAGGCAGCTCAGCATGGCAGCATGTCTTTGAAAAGGCAGCAGAGGAAGATCTACTGATCTCCAAGAACATACTCAGGTGTTATGCTTCCCTTGGGTAACCTCGTGCTACCCACTATGCATGGAAAAATCACTAAAGCAGATATCTGAAGCAAATTTTCTTTCAGTAAAGCTCTTTAAACTTCTGCTGATCCCTTGACTCTGACATACCTGTGTAAGAAAAGTGTATTTGAGACATGCATATTCACGTACCACACGCACAATTTTGTCCGTCAGCAAAGCCATTGCCTGCAGAGTGTAGCTGTCCAGGGAAAGTGCCAGATTGGCCTCCTTGACGTTTGCTCACCATGTTGCAACTGTATTTCTGGACTTCCCCTTATCACAGTGTGATGTCCATTTGCACACCGTGTTTTTCCTAGTGACTGAAAAGTGATGGGAGCCACTTGGCAGCCTGCATGGCAGTGCAGTCATTTATTTCTCACAGTGCTCAGTCCTGGGCACTCCTGTTGAGCACAAGGCCTTTGAAGTATGTGGTGCATGTAATTCAGCTGACAGAGGATTACAGTAGAGTCCATCTAAATCAAGCCCGAGCCTGAACAAGCATCGGAAGACCCACCCACCCACCCACCCATCATTGGCAGCCACTGTTTTGCTCCTGTGCTATTTTTTTTAAAGACATTTTCTTGGCTACATAGTTTATCAATTTACCTGTAATAAATTTTTTTCTGTACTTTTACAATGTTTCATTTTTTTGTGTGTCTCAAAATCTTCATTTTGCTCTTAGGCATTATCAAGTATTGCCTCCATTTATATTTACAATCTACCCACCAAGAAAGCAAGGGAGTACTTTTGAAAATTTCTGAACTTTTTGGACATGTGAGTCTTTCTATATAATTGGTGTAAATGTTTTTTTTAAATTTGAGTTGTCTGACTTAATGTACACTCTGAAGTGACTTCCTAAACGAGAATTTCTCCTATAAAGGAATTTTCAAGAGGGAGGTAGTGAAGAGAATTTTGAAACAGAGATCAAGGAGGGTAATATACATTAGTGCTATATGGCAAGCATTCAAAATACACTACAATAGTCCTGACTTTTCAACTTCCCCATCTACCAGAACCCAAGTTAGGATTTACAACAATCTACCTGTGTTGCTGTTTTTAATTCCAGATGAAAATCTAAGTAAACCTAGCCTAAGAAACACCTGGGGTGATTTAATAATAAAGTAGGACAGGGCCACTGCTAACAGTTGGCATCAGGGCATAAAAACACAGAGAATATAAAATGTAATAGCAATTGGAAAAATGTAATACAATTCGGTAAAAATGCAATTAAATCAGGTTGGATAAATAGCTTCCAGGACATAATAGCAAGAAGAGAGAGTTCATTTCAATGAAGTGAAAATGGTAAAAACTGAATAAATAATTTAAAGCTGGAAATGAAAAAGTTCCGTGTGGAGTTTAGAAGACAATTGAGCTCATCTGACCTTGTGCAAGTCTGTTAACCTCTGGGGGCCTCAGTTTCCTTATTAGGAGAGAGGGAGGGGAGGAGGGAGGATAAGACTACTGATCTCCAAGGTCTATTCAAATTCTGAATTTCCCTCCTGGGCTCGGAGGGAATGGAAATGTAGGCCATCAACACATTAGTGGCTCTGGAAGAAAAAAAAATGCCCATAGACAAGCTGTGAATTTGGTTTCACGTGAAGCCCTGATTTTATCTGCCTTTGTTTTCCTTTTTAAAAATAAAAGATAAGAATAAATGTCTTCAGTAATTGAATTTCTGGTTCCATATTTTCCTGGCTAGTTTTCCCTTATCTGGGGTGACAAGGAGAGGCTGACTGCATGCAGATAAGGCTGCCCGCGTGGAGAATGCCAGGCTTGCAGTTCCCAGCCTCAGCCACCCTCCCCACTGTTCTACCCATCCGCTGTGCTTCCTACCTAATCCTTCCGGAGTAGAGAAACTAGGTGGGTGCTAATCAGCAGCTGAGAAAAAGGGGAGCCCTGTTTCTGGCAAACTGGATGGATTATGCATCACAGGTCAATCAAACAAGGCCTCTGGTGAGAGCAGCTGAGGGTTTGACTGACTTGGCTGTGAAGTCATTCTGGAAACCACTCCCATGGACCAGACACCAGTCAGAGACCAGGCGGATGTGGTGTTGTTTATCGTGCTTGTTCATAAACCCAGGAGGTATCAATAGAAACGCACATTTCTAATCTTTCTCCTTTAGTAATGTTTTTCTTTGTTATAAGTAACATACAAGGTATTAAGTATCATTGTCATTTGCATCTTTGTACATATTTTGTTTGTGGTGTTTTCCTCTGCTCCTCTTCCCTGTCCTCTTGCCCACTCCCAGCTTGACTCTGCACTCTCTCTAGTAGGCATAATCCACTCTGTATTCATGTTACATGTATTCCAATACCCATCTTTCCCCTGCCGACTCCTTAAAATCTTTCTAGTTTCACAACATGTATCCATATCCTCACACACACATATAAACACTCACATAAAAAAGAAAACCTAGGATCCTCATATGAGAGGTACTGTGGTATTTGTCTTTCAGAGTTTCACTACTAAATAAAATTCCTCTGTATAGCATCTTGATTTTGGTTTTTGGTTTTTGTTTGTCTGCAATACAATATATACATAAAGGTGATTGATCCTACATGCTTCCTTGTCAATAGGGATGTATTTCCTGCCTTTCTCTAATCAAACATCTCTTATCAGGACATACTAACACCAAGAGACAACCCCAAAGGATCTCATGTACTCAAAACATATTCTTCCTCACCTCCATTATAAAGAAGCAGTCCAATTTCCCCTTGGAAGTCTGGAGAAATCACCCCAGCTAACACTGTAATTCCTTTGTTAGACAATTTACTAAAGGACACCAAGAGCCCAAACCAGCCAGTAGAGAAGTCTTAGATCCCAATTCAAAGGAATGTTTCTGGCTGAAGCACTTTCTCCTTTGGAACCAAAAACTTTCAGCATGCAAAGCATAATGTCATGGGATCAGGAAGCAAAATTTTTGTTAGTAGGTCACTCGAGGTAGAAGTGAGTGGTCTAGTACTATTCCCATTTCTACCCCTTGATTACTCCAACCATCAATTCTAATTAGGAGGGAAGTTGCTTTATACTAAAGGCTGATTCAGAGCATCTACAGCCTCCCAGAGAACCCTGCTGCAGCCTTTCCAAGCTACTATCCCCTAGCTGGCTTTGTAAATTTGTCTCTTAATGACCATCCCACTATTCTAAACTAGACCTTGGTCTTCTATTCTCCAGTCAATTGATCTTAGGGCACACTATGTAAAGTCATAGGTAATGCATGAGGATAGAAAGCATTCATATTAGGAGTAAGACTCATAAGCGATTGGGCAATTTCTTCATCTAAGTTACTTATGCCATGAAGACTTAAGCCTAATCACATAAACACCACTTCCGTTTGATAATGGATTGCTGTGGTGCATGTTAAAATTTATGACTTGGTTGAACATATAACATCCAACTCATGACAGGTAGCTCAGGTCACATGGTAACCTGATGGCTCATTATGAAGCATTCAGTTTTGACAAAAACGCAATAGCAGGTCAAAGGAAGAACAATTTTCTGCAGATCATGGCAGAGCCTTGCTCCAAAATCTCAATGGCTTCCACTGTGGTTCACCTATGGAGGCCTTGCCAAGGTGCCAAACAATATCCCTTTCCTCCAGTCATAATTGAAATATCATCAGATATGCTCTATCATGACCCCAGTGTTAGAGACTACACAGCAGTCTAGACTTAGGCCTTATTCAGTTACATGCTACCCAAAACTAGCACCTTTCTGAATCACGTGATATATTGGCAAGAGGAACACTCACAAGTGAGGAAAGCTCTGCATTAGGGCCATTAAGTGCTGTGCTTCTTACTTGGGGGTAGTAAAACCCAAGTGCAATACTTTATCCTTGACCTTCAAAGAAAATAACTCCATATGCCCCACTGAATTACCAGAACTTTACTGAAACTAGAAGATCCTTGAATTTTGATCAAATTGATTTCCCATCTTCTGTTGCACATATATTTTATGACCAAATCCAGAGTGGTTGCTATCTCATGCTTATTTCCTCCAACCAGCACACTATCATCAACCACTATAATATCTTGTGGAAGAGAGTGATTAAGGTGCCTGTGAACTAATTCATCTCACAGACCTGGAGAATTAACATACCCTTGAGGTAAAAATGCAAACTGAACTGCCAGCCTTGATAGCTGAAAGCAACTTGCTTCTGGTGGGTGGTCCTTTTGGTCAAGTACAAAGAACAAAAATACTTTCAATAACTGCATATCAGATATTAAAAGATATGTTCATCAGCTCAAGAAAGGAAGCTATACAGCTATATCTGCTATGGTGGCTGCAATTGAAATCACTATTTGATTTTGTTTTCAAGAATCGAATGTTATTCTCCATGATCCATCCATCTTCGTCAAAGATCAACTAAGAAAGTTGAGTGAAAATTTGTTGAGAATCATCACTCTGTATTTTTTCAGTATCTTGATGGTGATCTTAACCTACTCAATCTCTGTACGGATGCAACACTGCTTTGGGTCCACTACTTTTGCAAGTAAAGGCAGTTCTAACGGCTTGCGTTTGGTCTTCCCATCCATAATAACCCTCACTCAATATGTCAGAGAACCAGTTGGGGTTCCACCACTTTTAAGTATAGCTCTCCTAATTTTGTGTTCTGGGACTGGGGAAATAATCACAAGATGAGTTCAGAGGCCCACAGGACACACCGTGATTCTGTCTTTGACTAAAACTCCATTGATAATCTGTCCTCTGTAGTTCCTACTTTAACTTGAAAGCCACATGCTTTTGGGGGTCTGACAAAATCAATAATTATTTCAAAGCCACTGTCTAGTAGGGCCTGAAAAACTCTGATATTTTTCTTATCTCAGTATACTAGTTACAGCAGTAAGAGACTACAGTTACCTTTTGCAAAGAAGGGAAGGAAAAATTAATGGTAAAACTATTCAGTAATATGACAGGGTCCTTCCCCAAGGAAACCCAAGTTCCTTCTTTTTAAGAGTTCTGAATGGGTCAAGTGGCTCAACCCTGGAAATTTGTGGAGGGGCCATGATTCTCTGTTCATTTGATTCTACAAAGTCATCTGTTCATTTGTCCTTTAATTTTTACGAGAATTCAGTGGACTTCCTATTTCTTTAATTCCTAGGAACACTATGATTAATCGACCAGCACGAGGTTTACACAAGTCAGACCGTTGTTACCTGTGCTTTGTCTACGCTGTCCATTATGAGAAATACAGTCATTTAGCTTTCAGCAATTTCTGATTTGGTTATTATTAGGATTCTGTACATGCGTAGCTCGGGGTCTTGCCTGGTGCCTTACGTCATGAGCGGGCGACTACGTACTACCTTAAAAAGCCTTCGCTCGCGCTTGCTCCCCCCCCCCCCACCAGGCCTGGATTCTCCCTCCTATCCCCTCTTCTTTCTAATAAAGCTCCTCCTAACTCTGGTAGCCATGGCCCGTGACTCTTCCGCCGACCAACCAGCGCAGTTCATCCTTTTAGTTATCACCTGACCCTTACTCCTATGCCAGGATCCAATTAAACTGGCTGCATTTAATTTATCAATTAAGCAACTATAGTTTCCATTGCAATATGTAGAATATAGGGAACAGCAATGGCAGAGATCTTCAAGCATGCTAATACAACTCTAACAAATCTGTTTCTCATAATATTAGTAAGAGGTACATTTTCTCAACTCTTCCATTCAATCAAATGTTCATATGACACCACTTTTAACTGCGCATTAAACCCAGAATTTCTGCTTAATGGACACTTATAGATCAACTAATCCTGATCTAGATGCAACTTCCTTCCATCTTTAGCAGGCACCCTTAGAATCTATTCCCACACATATGCTACAGACTTATGCTTGATGATTTTGAAAAGTCACTAAGTTAATTAAGGGTAAAGTACATATCCTCATGAGTCATACTCCCTACATCCCCTCCAGAGGACTATTGAGACTTGAGTCTGGTTATAAGTCTAGAGGCTATGATGAATCAGCACATGGGGGCATGGGTCTTGCCTGGCTTGGTATCTCCTTCAGGGAAGGCCATTCTAGTTCCACTAACAATGCAGGGTAAATTTCCTCAGGAAGATGGAGAGTAAAATACTACAGAATATGGAGGGGATATGCATCTGCTGCTATAGGATGGAGAAACCACTTCTTTAGGTAAAATAAACCCACCCAAATCTGAGGGTCCTTTGCCTTCACTCTTTTCAGGACCTCCAAATTCCATCCCAAATTTTAGAGTCCCATTGTTTTCCAATTGGAGCTTCCATTTTAACTGCAGCCATCTTAGAGGCTGGGAATCAGGCCTGGGTAATCTTATGAAGTAGACATAGATGTAATTCTTCAGTAACTTGAGTCTTTGACTGAGAGAAGATTCTTTCTCAGGACACATTTAGGAAACTTGAGATTGTTTATTCACACCTAGAACTGGGAAATTCCATCTTTGTCTTTATTATTTTGTTTTGATAGTTTATCCAGGGATTCTATAAGCATCAAATCACTATTATTATGTTCTTTACTCTTCAACAAATATTCAAAATTTTTCTATAGAGTCATTAGTTACTTGTATCTCACAAGATAAATGAATTCCAAGTATTGAACACATTTACCCTACATCATTCTTTAAATAATTCATCTATGTATTTTCAGTACCCTCTGTGCTACCAGGACAGACTTTAGTGATCGTAAGTTTAGCTGAGTTGTTGAGCCAGCTATATATATATCATTAAACTCATTAGAGAAATTTATTCTTATGTTTATCTTTCTTTAGAACTACTCCTAGTACTGTAATCTGTATTAGCTGGGTTCCTTTTCCTGTTCAGAATTGAAGAATATACATATATTGCAAAAACGGGATACATCATATTGGTTCACATAATGTTACCTGGGTAGTCTAACAATGGCTGTCCACAATTGAGGAAGCTGGGTTCTGGTATCAACTCACTCCAATAGGCTGGGTACCTTAGCAGTCCTGATCTGGCAGAAGGCCTAAGGGATTCCTGGAGAACTTCAGTTTACAAAGACTGAAAAATCTGGTTTTCAGTATCAGTGAAGGATGACAAAACCAGCGGCAGCAAGGAGTGAAGGCAGGAAGCGAAAGGAAGAAGTGCTCTCTCAGAGGAGAATTTAGATCTTGGCCACAGTCAAAAGGTAACGATTACTCTACTGAAGGGTCTTTCTCCTTCAGTTAGTCCTTCCATTAAGTGCCTTCACAGACCCAGCCTGCAACATGTCTCTTAGTTGATTCTAGATCCCATCAAATTGACAACCAAGATTTCATCACAGTGAATTAGTTCCAGACTTGATCATTTCAATAAATAGGAAATTATATTAAAAGTGAGACAATTACCGTGACTTGGGTCAAAGATTGAAAATATACAATTTTACAAAATTATTAGAGGGTTTTTGACAAAAAAATAAATACATTATGAAAAAAAGGAATTTTAAGTAAAATTAATAATTAAGTTAGGAAATTCATTTTAACTTTATATAAGGTGAACAAAAATTTGAAGAAGTATAAATATGAAGCTGAGGGTTTGAACTTAAACAATTGAGTAACAAAATTATTTCAGCAGCCTTTAGAATAAACACTAAGAAAATACTGGAGCTAATTATATGTAGTGAATGTAAGAGTGAGAAATCAAACTGCCTTTGCTTTATCCTTAAGAAACAGTCATACTGAGGGTCCCATAACTGTAATCTTGATAAATGATATATAGATAGATGATAGATAGATAAATAGATAGATAGATAGATTATATAGATAGATAGTAGACAATGAGGCATAGGAGAGAGGGGGAAGGAGAGATGGAAAGAGAGAGAATGACAGAGAGAGAGAGAGAGAGAGAGAAACCTTAGTGTTTGAGTTTATAACTGAAGAAGTATTTAGTTAATGCTTGACTGGAGTATCACTCTTGGCTATATATATTAGTGTATATATTCCAATATATAAAATTCTCAAATATTAAAAAGTCAGAAAATTATAAATTAATTGGAGTTGGTTTCATCTTTGAAGTTCATGCTTAATGTGTAGTATCTATGCTATATATCACCACAAGGACCAACACTTGAATCTTTCTGAAACACATATAATAGAGCTTTTACCTGGATAGCTTTTAGTCTAGGTGAAATATCAGAAGACAGTGATCTTATCTTTATGAAGAATTTGAAAGTGTATGGTATAGGGAAAATTGTGGTGGATTTAAATCAAATTGCCCTGTCAAAAACTGTGTAGACTCCAAGCAAGTCAGTTAACCTTTGGATATTTAATTTCCTGCCCTATGAAACCAGGAAAGTGACCTGGATGGTGTCTTACATTCTTTCTAAGTTGAATTATGTGATTGATTTTCTCCTCTACATTCTCTTTCACTGCAGGACTATTGGTTAAAAAAAAAGAACATTTTTGGGCTTATCTACTTTTATAACATTTAACTTTTTGTTTCTTCAGATTTACATTTCTTTTATGGTGAACATACATAAAAGCAAATAAGGATGAATTTGTTCACTATAAGCAATGAACTATAAATCTGGATCTATCTCTATTCCTCGTAGGTAAATCCTGAAATGGATTAGCATGTCTTTTTCCAAATATCTTTATAAATAGATCCTTTTCTGTTAGTGTGAGGAAGTAAGAATAGATGTCCCAGAGATGGCACACTATCTGTTTTTCCATTAAGGATTTCCCTGTCTACATTTTCCTTCTGAGATATTTTAAGGATTCCTTGAAAATAAAAATGTTGTTTCTATGCAAATAAAAAGAACTCTCATTAATAGAATACAAGAATTTCCATGAAAAAAAAAGATAGGAGTTTGGAATTTGAATTGACAGAAAAATGAGGCAAAATCAGTCTGAAATGTTGTTCATAATTACATGAAAGATGATTTGTGGAACTGCAACTCTGTAGATACCTTTATGACTTAAGGATATTGGAAATAACCCTGGAGTTAACTACAAACTATGATTCTTTGCTTGAACTTCAAATCTATTACAAATCAGTGAAGATGCTCTTCATATCATCATTTAGGCAACAAAAGGAAGAGAGTAGCTCCCATTTCAAAGATTATTGAATAATTTTCCACAGTGCAAAAAGACCTGGAGGTCTTGAACTGTCAGTTTTATGTTTACTCAATGTGGCACATATCATTTCCCCTTAAATACTTTGTCTTGAGGTGATCACATGGTCCCTGGATCCACAATATTAAAGAGTGAAATCTACTGTATGTAGGAGAAAGACAGGTAAAAATAAGGAAAGAGCCGGGCGTTGGTGACACACGCCTTTAATCCCAGCACTGGGAGGCAGAGGCAGGCGGATCTCTGTGAGTTCGAGGCCAGCCTGGGCTGCCAAGTGAGCTCCAGGAAAGGCTCAAAGCTACACAGAGAAACCCTGTCTCAAAAAAAAAAAAATAAGGAAAGAATAACACCAATTTATTAGTACATGAAAATGTTACCTTGGTGATTACATGTAGATAATATAGTCCTATAAATATCTAAAACATTGGGTTACTGTCAGTACTAATGTTACTCTCAAAAGAGTTTCTGGGTGGGCAGGCAAGCATAATGAAGAACTATGCAATTTTGGATTCTACTTTGCTTGGGCTACGCACATATCCTTCTTAGAGTGCACTTGTTAGCCTAAGACCCTTACTTGGATCTAATATATACATACATTCCTCTTCAAATAGTGCACCTAGCTACCTGCTAGCAACCAAGAAACCTCCTCTGCTTACACACTTCTCTCTGTACAAGATGTGGCAAGGTCAGAATCCTTTCAAAGAGGCCTTGAAAAGCCTCTACCTGAAACTGTGAATATAAAGTAAGTTGCAATAGAGAACCTAGAATTCTTGAGATGCCATGACTGTAAGAGGCTGCTGTCATGGTTTGAAAGAAAATGGTCCCCAAAGGGAGTGACACTATTTGGAGGTGTGGCCTTGTTGAAGTAGGCGTGGCCCTGTTGGAGGAAGTATGTCACTATGGGAATGGGCTTTGAGGTCTCCCTGTGTTCAAGATACTGCCTAGTGTCTCGGTTACTTTCTGTTGCATGCATATCAGATGTAAAACTTCTTCTCCAGTACCATGTCTGCCTGCATACTGTCATGTCCCACCATGATGATAATGGATTGAACCTCTAAATTGTAAGCCACCCAATTAACACTTTTCCTTTATAAGAGTTGCCATGGTCATGGTGTCTCTTCTTAGCTACAGAAAGCTAACTAAGACAGAAGTTTGTACCAGGGACTGGGGTATTGCTGTGATAAGCCTACTATGTTTTTGTTTGAAGGAATATGGAGTTTAGGACTACAGATTAGAAGGATTAGAAAAGCAGGTATTTAAGTGCTGCTTAATGGATCATATTAGTAGGTGCATGGAAGACAGTGGTGCTGAGTGTAATCTGATAAACTGTGGGGACCTGTCTCAAGAGTTTTCAGAGAAGAATATTAATATTTGTGATATTTCAGTATGAATATGGCTGCTTTTTCCCCTTGTCTGAAAAGTTTGGCTGAGGCTAAAGTGAAGAGATTTGGATTAATTCCATTGGCAGAAATTTGAAATCTCAAAACAGCCTAATATTGACTCTGTTGTGT
>CABHPQ010140583.1:0-19728 GCA_902168405.1 Peromyscus aztecus | reverse complement strand
ACAGAAAGGCTTGGGAGGCTATACTTCAAGTTCTGAAAGACCACAGCTTCCAACCCAGACTCATTTACTCAGCAAAACTATCAGACATGATAAAAGGAGGTTTCCACAACAAAAGCAGGCTAAAGAAATTTATAACCACCGAAATAGTCCTACAGAGGATACTAGAGGGAATTCTTTGAAATGAAGAAAAAGATAAACACAGCCAATACGCTCCAAGGAAAAAATAAATGATACTAAGACACTCCCTGAAGGGAAAGAAGATGAGGAAAACATCAAATACTGTAAGATTACCAAAATGACAGGGATCAATATCCACCTTTCAATAATTACTCAGAGTATTAATGTCTCAATTCCCCTATCAAAAGAGACAGGCAAGCAGATTGGGTTAGAAAACAAAATCCACCTTTTGGCTGCCTCCAAGAGACTCATCTCACCATCAAAGATCAGTACTTTTACAAGTTGATAGGCTGGGTAAATATGCTCTAGGCAAATGGAACCAAAACCGAGCAAGCATTACTATTCCATATTCTCATACCTGATCAAATAAACTTAAAAGCAAATCTAGTCAGAAAATATCAAAAGATCACTTCAAACTGATTAAGGCAACAATCCATTCAGAGGACATTACAGTTCTAAACACGTGCACCAAGTACAGGTGTAGTGAATTTCATAAAACAATTATAAAACACAGTATATAAATAAATATAAATGTATATTAATTTTAAATTTTTCATAAAACATGGTAACAGTGGGCGACTTCAGTATCCCAACTTTCACCACTAGACAGATCATTTGTACAAAAAATAAACAGAGAAACACCAGAGTAAAAGAGATCATAGAGCAAATGGATCATAGACATCTATAGGACATTTCTTCCAAACACTGCAAAATATACATTCTTCTCAGTAGTCCAAGGAACTGTCTCTAAAATAGATCATATACTAGGACACAAAGCAAGTCTCAACAAATATAGGAAAATTGAAATAACATCTTGTTCTAGTTTTATTTCTGTTGCTGTGATAAAATATTCTGACAAAAAGCAACTTGGTGGGAAAAGGATTTATATAGCTTACAATTCCAGGTTATGACCTGTCATTGTGGGGAAGTCACAGAACAGGAGCCAGTCACAGCACATCAAGGTCAAGAGTAGAGAGAGATGGATAAATGCACACCCACTTGCTTGGTTTGTGTGCCCAGTCGGATTTCTCCACTCTTATATGGTTAAAGATTCCTTTTCTAGGGAATGGTGCTACCCACAGTGGGCTGGATCTTCCCAGTTCAATGTAAGACAATCTCCCACAGACAGCCACAGGGCAACTCAATGTACATAGTTCCTCACTGAGATTCCCTTCCCAGATGGTCATAGGTTGTATCAAGTTAAAGCTGACAGTCACACAGCTTGTATTCTACCTGTCCAAAATGGAATAAAGATATAAATTAACAACAGAAAATATACAAACTCATGGAGATTAAACAATATACTATTAAATGATGAACAGGTCATTGAAGAAATTAAGATATACAGTTTTTTAAATCCTAGACTTGAATGAAAATGGAAATATAATGTCCTGAAACCTACGGGATACAATGAAGGCAATTCCTAAGAGGGACGTTTATAGCCTGCATAAAATAATATAATAATAATCATAGAGAACTCAAATAAGTAATTTAATGATTTACTTAATATAGATATAACGGTCTAATTAAATAAGAAACACAGAGCCAAATGCAGAGTTAAAAGCCCAAGAGGTCAGAGCAGTAGCTAAGAGCTGAGACTAAAAACCCTTTCTTACCCTTCAATGCTGCTGCCATCCTTCCTCTGAGAAAGAGAGCTACTTCCTGTGTATCTGTCCTTTTATTGACTTTCTGTTCTGCCTTCTCATTGGTTGTAAACCCAACCACATGACCTCCTCATCACTGCCTGTCTGTACAGACCTCCAGGTCTTCTATGGTTGGTATTGAGATTAAAGGAGTGTATCTCCATGCTGGCTGTATCCTTGAACACACAGAGATCTGTCTGTCATGTGATCAGGATTAAAGATGTGCGCTACCACTACCCGGCTTCTGCTATGGCTTGCTATTAGCTCTGACCCCCAGGCAACTTTACTTATTAACATACAAATTAAATCACATTTCAGCACAAATATCACCATAACTTAAGACATTAGAAACACAAGAACAAACTAAACCTAAAAGTAGTAGGTATGGAGAAATAATTATGATTGAGGCAGAACTTAATGAAGCAGAAGTTTAAAAAAATCAGTAAAAACATTGGTCCTTTGGAAGGATAAACAAAATTGGCAAGCTCTTAGCTAATTAAGCAAAAGAACAGGAGACAAAATCCAAATAAACAAAATTAGTGACAAAAAGAGAGCCATTATGACATGCACCAATAAAATTTAGAAGAAAATGAGGACATACCTTAAAATTTTATATCCTATTAATTTGGGAAATCTTAAAGGAATGGATGAATTTCTAGATCTATATGACTTACCAAAATTAACCAAGCTGAGATCATTTGGATGGGTCTATAACAAGCCATGGTTTTAAACAGTAATTAAAAAATTCTAAATTGAAACAGTCCAGGACCAGTAGATTCACAGCAGAATTCCATCAGACCTTCCAACTAGAGCTAGCAGCAACACTTCTCAAATTATTCCATGAAAGAAAGAAGAATAGTACACTTCCAAACTCTTTTCACAAAGTTAGTATTATCCTGATACAAAAATGAGATACAGACACAGCAAGTAACAGAAAATTATAGACCAATGTCCTCGATGAACATATAAACAAAAATTCTTAACAAAATACTTGCAAATCAAATTTAAGAACATGTCAAAAATACCATACATACATCGTGACCAAATTGGTTTCATTCCAGAGGTGTAAGTACAATCATCTACATGTAAGGAGAAGGCTTTTGACAAAATCCAACATCTCCTTATGATAGAAGTCCTGAAGAAACTCAGGTGAGAACAAACACATCTCACTACAAGGAAAGCTTTATGGCAAACCATTAGCCAACATTATATGAGATGAGGAAAAACTCAAAGCATTTTCACCTAAGTCTGAAACAGGGCAAGGGTGCCCATCTTATCTGCTCTTAATTAATGTAGTGCTGGAAGTCTTAGCTAGAAGTAAGGCAAGAGAAGCAAATAAGAAGGATACAAATAGGAAAGGAAGAAATCAAAATACCTTTATGTGTAGGTGTTATGATTCCATACATAAGGGACCCTAAAGATTCTACCAAACAACTCTTCAACCTGATAAACATTTTCAGCAAAGTGACAGATATAAAATCAAGATACAAAAGATGGCGCACTTCTTACATACCAATGAAAAATATACTGAGAAACCAGGGAAATAGTCTCATTTATAATGGTCTCAAAAACTACTTTGGAGTCAACCCAACCAAGGAATTAAAAGACCTCTACAATGAGAACTTTAAAACATCAAAGAAAGAAATTGAAGAAAACACTAGAAGACCTCCCGTGCTCATGGGTTGATAGAAATAACATTGTGAAAAATGGCCATCTTACCAAAAGCAATCTACAGGTTCAATGAAATCCCAACCAAATTTCCAGTGCCATTCTTCAGTGAAGTAGAAAACACAATCTTAAAATTCATATGGAAGCACAGAAGACCCAGATAGCCGAAGAAATCCTGGGCAAAAAGAATACCACTGGAAGCTTCACCATACTTGATTTTAAGTTGTACTACAAAGCCATAGTAATAAAAACAGCATGGTAGTAGCACAAAATTGACACGTGAGTAGAATAAAGAACCCAAATGTGTCACCCAAGTTTTAAAAAATAAAGACAACAAAAACACATTGGAGAAAAGCTGGACACTTCAACAAAATTTTGCTGGGAAACGATGTCTACATGTAGAATAATGAACTAGATCCTTATTGCTCACTCCACAGGAAAATCAACTACTGATTGATCAAAGACCTCAACAGAGGACCAGAAATTCTGAAATTACTAAAGGAAAACGTAGGGAGAATGCTTCCACACATAACCTAGGTGAAGATGTTCTGAATAGGATTCCAGTTGATCAGGAAATAGGGTCAACAATCCATAAATGGGATCACGTGATATCAAAAAAGCTTCTGTACAGCAAATGAAATTGTTAATCGAGTGAAGAGCCATCTATGCAATAGGAGACAATCTTTGCTAGTTATCCATTTGTCTGAGGACTAATATCTGTAATCTACAAACATCAAGAAAACAAACAATCCAATAAAAAACCAGCGATGGAATTGAATAGACAGAGGAAATACAAATGGATAGTAAATTTTGTTTAAAGTGTGCAACATCCTTAGTCACTAGGGAAATGCTAGTCAAAACTACTTTGGGATTCCATCTCACCCTAATCAGAATGGCTATTGCCAAGAAAATGTGACAGGTGCTGGTGAGGGCGTGCAGAGGGAAAGCCATTATACACTCTGGAGAGGGAAGAGCCATTATACACTCTGGTGGGAGTGAGAACTGATAAAGCAGCTGTAGAAATCAGTGTGGAGCTTTCTCAAAAAGCTAGAGATGGAACTCTCAGATGACCCAGCTCTACCGCTCTGAACACATACTCGGACGGCTCTATAGGCTACTGCGGAGACACTTGCACACTCATTGCTTGCACACGCTCGTGAACGTCCATGCTTATTGCTGCTGTACTCACAATGTGTAGGAAATGGAACCAGCATACCTATCCACCAAATGACACACAGATAATGAAATTGTGGTGCATATTACATAACGGAATTTTATTCAGCCACAAAAAAATGAAAGTATAAAATTTGCAGGTAAATGGATAGAATTGGAAAAAACACACGGAGTGAAGTGACGCCCCATGTTCTCTTTCACATTCGAATCCTAGCTTCCAACTCTTAGATAGTTGTTTAACTTGAGGTGCCCACAAGGCCATGGAACTAGACAGGTGTCATTAGAGAGGTGTGGGAGCCCATAGAGGTTTCCTAGTGAGATCTGAGCTTTCTTTACCCAGCAGGGCTGTGTAAGGCGATGGACTGACCATGTGCGTGGTTACCAGGTGTTTGGAAGGGTCTGCACTTGGCTGTGCTAGGGGGAGGTCTTTTGCTCCACCCCTTGGCATTCCTTTAAAACGCCCTTTAGAAGAGACAGAAGGGCAGGTGGGTAAGGATCCAGGCCCTCTTGAGGCTGTCCTCTGTTTCTATCTGTCTCTCTCCCCTCTATTTTTCTATCTAAATCTCTTATCCCTCACTCCTCAAGAGTACCCTGGGGGAAAAGGTGGGGGCTGGTCCCCCACAGAGAGGGAAGGATAAACAGAGGCCCTATGGGAGGGAGGGTAGTGGACCTTCAAAGACACAAAAGGTGAGTACTGTAGGAGGAAGGGGAGAGGAGAGAGGACGGGGAGGAAAACCTAACTGAAATTAAGGATGTATAAAAAAGCCATATGGAAACCTATCTTGTAAGCTTCTTAAAAATATTATAAAAGCATTTTGAGCACAGGTACTCTGTATGAGTGGGTAATGTTCCTTTCCAAATTGATAGCTTATTAAACACAAATCCCAGTGTTGGATGTGAGACTATTTCCTTATCAGTGGTTAGTAAGGGAGGCTCCAGCGGTCCCCTAAACAATCCAGGCTATTGCCATTGCTTTTGCTTGCCTACCAAAACCGGATAGTAAGACCCTGTTGCTGAAGACACCATATGTTTGGTTGCAAGGCCCGAGAAATCAAGATGGAACTGAGCTGGAGGCTTCTCTCTGCCAGCTGGTTTTCATTGTGCCAGAAGGTGGTACGCAGGTTACTGTGAGAGAAAAGTCACATGGTCTCACACAGCTGTCCACTCCACAAACTATAATACCAACCTGCCAGGCAAGAAGTGCCTACTGGTGCCATAGTGGCATGCCTGTTATGGCAGCATCAACTGCTTTCTGATTGGATTTGAGCCTGCCCCACAGGAAGGACTATGCCAGTACTGGAAACCTGATCAACAGCCTGTGGCTGGGGAGATCATGGGCCCTAGCAGGGAATGGAATACTGTTGTTTTCTAAACGGACCTGTTGTTAATCTGCCTGTTAAGTATTCATATGCCAAATATTAGCTCTGCTTTCAGTTTTTGTCAGAGAAGCTTCTTCTTGCTGTGGTCAGCTGTTGACGAAGAGACCGGTTAGTGGAAGTGATAAGTGCTCAGCCCTAGATGGGGCGTCTACATCACTCCTTCAAGGCTCAGGGAACATCCTGAAAAGGGGGGCAAAAGGAATTTAATAACAGAAGATGGGGATGAGTGCCGTGAAAGATCATCTTTTGGACACTACATGGCCGTCATCATGTGACGTGTAATTCATCACCTGTGAGAGCAGGTATCAACACATGTGAAGCTCTGACCCATCTGACAGCTGTTCCTCCCAAGAGCCGCGGAAATCTGGCGTGGAGAAGATTCTTCGTCATTCCCAGGGAGTGGGCCGAGGTAGAAGCTCTGCGGAAGTGGTCTGGATGGGGATGCGTGTAGGGGTGGGGGCTGGATACAGGCAGCGAAAATGTCCCCCCATTCAAACAAGCTGTCTATCAAGTGTGCGCCCCAAGTTAGGCTGTTGGGCAGGCCTACGTGGCAGCACCCTCGTCCATATTAAAGGACCTTTGTCGCGTGTGATGATTTTGATTTCTCTGTTTGGTAACATTGGCCTTTCAGGCAGCATCCCCTGAGAGAAATCATCTAAGGGAGGGCTGCATAATAGATGCAGAAGAAACGAATTTCAAAGTAGCAGAATCCCAGCCACATGCCCTGCCCTATTTCTTCCTAGGGCAGAGTCCAAGTCAGATAAGCTCATTCTAATATCTGTGGGGTCTGCAGCAAAACAATATCAGTGAAGCTATTCAAGTGTTTTGATGATCACATATGCTCTTGAACTACAGAGTAGATATATTACAATGGCCTCTGAGTACTACTGGCAAGCAGCACTTTTTGCACAACCTTCTCTCCCAGGCATTCTGCCTAACTAACACTGGGTAAGCTGGTCATCATCTTCTCTGACTTGACTGCCCACTTATCCGTGAGGCCATGCCTGTCTGCAAAGTCTGCAGCTGCAAAGTCCCCGCGTTCTGATGGCATGTGGATGCCAGGCAAGAGACACTGGGGATGCTTTCCTCGGGTCTGAAGGCAGTCAGTCAGGAGAAAGATGTTTAGGAAAAAGTTGTCAGTGTGCCAGAGGTGAGACCCAGATCCTAAGTGACAAGGTTTCCAAGTGTTCTTTGAGATGCTTTGAGATGTCTCTGTGAGGCCATCAAAGCACGGCCCCTCCTGCATGTCTCCTGGGGGTCTCCTTGAAGGCATTCCTGCGGTTCTGGATGGTACATCCTTCCCACCACTGTCTGCAGGTCTTCCCTGAAGCTCTGGAGGAAGCTCACTTTCTACAAGTTTTTTCACTAATATCAAGAGTGGACAGACTTATCTCTTCTATCCCCTGATAGCACTTTCTAGAAAACTAGGACAAAACGCCCTAGGTTTGTCCCACAGGTCTCCTGGGCAACATCATTCTGCAACCACCATATCCCAATCAGCCAGGGCACCCAGACATCATCCAGGCATCTGAATCCCCAGCCCCTCAGCCCTAAAGTTCACCCTTCTTATTCCTTTCTCTGGGCTCACAGAGTCCTCTTGTTCTCCATCCTGGTACCCAAAGCCTGGGCTGGACCTCCAGATAGCCACAGTCCCTTCCTCAGGCTCAATTTCCTCAGTTGATAACTTAATTGCACTTTCTGGAATTAATCGTACGGCAGGTACAACTGTCTCACAAAGCTGTCTCAAGTCCCTAATGTGAAACTTATCTCCGTAGAAAGTCATTGGAAGCCATCCCTCTAATGCACCCACAGAAGTACCAAATAATTTATGCAGATATTTAAAAGAAGGGAGGAACTAATATAAGTTCTCCTGTCTATCATTTATAACTAGGATTTCATTTGTCCAAGGCCTGGCACATTTCTTTATAGCCTGAAATCCATTCCATGATTAGAGAGATGACTTTGTTGATATACATAAAGTCTAACAAGATGAAGCTGCTCTTAACCACGGCTTTAATAGAATGAGGCAGTATTGTAGTGATCAGAAGAGGCCGACACTTTAATCTAGTGTTTCTTACCATTAGATGGAGAGGCTTCATCCTTGAGTATGTGGTGAACAGAATTGGCATTCGATTTTAAAGAGAAAGGGAGCAGACTTGACTCAAAACTTGGGGAGCTGGTTTTCTTTGTTTTGAAAACGGGGTTGGTGGTATTTCAGTCTCTCCTCCTGAGAAATTCAAGCTCACATTGCTAACGAGGACAGTTCAGCATTGACTGAGATCTGAGTAGAACGCTACATTGGCCAATCTCTTGGTTCATTTGCTTTCGTATTTTGCTTTTATATAGTTGTGCAAGAGAATAATTGAATTCCATTTTCCAGACATTGTATGAGGTCCATTCCCAACACAATACTTTACTCTGCAGAGGAATGTCTGTGGAAGGTAGGTGTCTTTGTATCCGTTTTGCACATGACAGAGCTGAAAGCCAGAGAGGGAAACTTGCCAAAGAGCTCACCATTGGCCAGTTTCAGGACTGGAACTTGAGTTGACACCAGAGCCTTTTCAATAGGCAGCACTGTCTTTTATGGCGTTTGCAAACATGCCAGTATTTCACGTGTGGTTCAAACATAAAAAATACCGAGGGGATTCAGGTATCGGATGGTCAGGGGAAGTTCTCTAGAACTGAAAGTAGCAGGTAGATGTTGCTGCTATTTGATGGACATACAAATGAGCCGAGAGATGGTCCTGATGCTGCAAGATGGAGCTCTAACTACCTTGATGTGCAGAGTGCCATCTTCTCCAGAGTAAAATAGCCTGAGAGCTTATTTTAGGGAGTCTTTCTCGGACAGTGTCAGAATGCCAGCTCCTTGGGCCAGCCGGCTTCATGTTCATCCTCTGCTTAAGCTGGGGTTTTTCCATGTTTCCTCCTTAGTGTTATTATTACTTCATTATGATATTTCCATACACATATAGTGGTGTACTTTGCTCATATTGCCCCCGCGAGGATTTTTTGATAATAATTCAGGGATCCATAAATGGTCTTTGTTCCTGCGTGCTCCGTAATGAGGTTTAAATGTGCTCGGAGTCTGCCAGCTGGGTCAGGAGTTCAGCACAACACTTCAGGCCCCCCCACCCCCCCGTTCCGTTTGCTTTGGGTGCCTTTCCCTGGGCCCTCATCCCTCAAGCGAAGGGAGCGGACCTCCGGGAGTCTCTGGTGAGTGAGAAGTCTCTCTTGCAAGTTTTATGTCCATAGAGAAGAGAACATGGAACAGTTTATCCCACAACCTTTGTAAGAACACTTCTGGGAAGGGCCTTAGCATTTCTGGGAATATGTCCCTTGTTCTGTGCTGTGGAATGAGGGAAGAGGAGTGGGACTGTGGCCTGGGTTCCTCCAGGGCTTCCCTGTGTGTGTGTGTGTGTGTGTGTGTGTGTGTGTGTGTTCCCATATGTGGCTCTGGATGCTTGATGTGTGTGTGTGTGGGTGGGGGGGACATGTTCATACGTGTGTGAGTGTGTGTGTGTGTGTGTGTGTGTGTGTGCATATGGAGGCCGGAAGACAACCTTGGGTGCCATTCTTCAGCTCTCTACTTTGTTTTGTGAGACAGGGTCTCTCACTGAACCTGGAGCTTGCCGAGCAGGCTAGGCTGGCTGGCCAGCAAACCCCATCCATCTGCCTCCCTGGTGCTGGGATTATGTGTAATGTTCACCTTTTTCTCCGGAGTTCTGGGGATTGAACTCAGGTCTTCACGCTTGCGCAGCAGGCACAGCACTGGCTGAGCTCTCTCCCCAGCCTCATTAAAAAATGTTTTCTACGTCAGCTCCTCTTGTGTATTTTTCTGTTTACATTACATAAGCTATTCTTATTGGAGAGAGGAGGTACAATGTAACAGGTAAGAATGAGGATCACGGGGAAACGTGGCAACCCTGCCACTTGCTCTGGTTACGTGGCAGAGTCCTGTGGCAGCATCAGTTTCTCTGGGTGTACTCTACAGACACGGAGAGTAATTCCTCCCCTCCAGGCTTGCTGAAGGGCTTAAATCTGAGGCTGTACGAAAGCACTTAGCAAAATGCCCGTCACGCTGTAAATGCTCGTACGGAGTGGGTGGCCGTTATTACGGCTTCTGACCTGTGTTTCTCCTTTCTTGATGCGTTTGGTGGCTTGTGCCCGCAGCATTTCCCACACAGTAGGGCAGCATGGAGCAGCCTGTCTCCTTATTCTCTCTGCCCTGTTCCTGGAGGGTCTCACTCCTCTCCTCCTCCCCTCCTCATCCTCCACTGCTCGAGTAGGGTGGAGAATGTAGGGATGCCCCTAGGAGTTTTCATTAGAAGTTTAATCGAAGGCCAGAGTTCCACATAGTTTTGTAATGTTAGGAAGCTTCTGGAAACACAAGCATGATGCATTGCAGAGACTAAAAACCATATTTGATGACTGAGTTTTGTTTCTATTTTTCCCCAACTAGTCATGCAGTATGTACTTAATACAGCTCTGTAGCGGTGAGAATAGGCAAGAACAGTTAAAAAATGTTGCAGACCAAAAATTCCATTTAAATCCTTGTTTTGAGCCAAGCAAATGAGGGTTGGGAATGCCAAATGGTCGGATGGACTATTTCTACATCTAAGAAAAGCAGTCTAGAGAGGGCGGAGGTCACCACCATTAGGGCAGCCCCTCCCACCCGCCTATCTTTTGGTGGCCACGCCTACAGCAGCGGTGTTAGCCCAGGGGCTTCCTCTCTCTTCCCTGTCAGTGCTGACATGGCACTTAGCAGAAGGGGCTCTAGAGCTGGTGAAGGAAACAGGACTGTGGTAGACGGGAGCACAGTCCTGGGATGACAAGTGTGTCTGGTTCAAGCCCAGGTTCTAATATGTTCTAGCTGGGAGCCTTGTCCTGGTCAGCTTCTTGCGCCTGCTGTCTCTATCTGCAAAGCTGCTACCTTTGTTAATCTTCAGGTGTTTGCTGACTATGAACTAGTAGCTAGGTGTTGCTCTGTGTGCCCACTAGTGCCAGGAAGGAGCGAGTAGGTGTAAGAGTACAATTTTAAAATAGACCAGAAAATGATTCACTGAGAAAATTGTATTCGTATCAACAATAGAAGGAAGTTAAGAGGATAAGCCACGAGAATCTCGGGGACAGAACGTGCTAGAAGAGACAGCTAGCGCAAGGGGTCTGATGTGTTAGGCGATCGAGGAGGCGAACGTGGCCAGAGCATATAGCAAGCACAGTAACATCAGCTGGGAACCAGGGTGTGGGAGGTTATGAAGGGACACGTGTTTGTGCAGGGGCTGTGTGTGGATGCGAGAAAAGACAGCCAACGCTTCGACCGAAGCAACTGAAGGAACTGTGTTGCCATTAGCCAAGATGCGAGAGCGGGAAAAGGATGGGTGGAGGAGGGGCAGAGGGAAAACTGAGAACAGTATCCGCCCTGTCTCCCACAGGGGATTAAATGTGATCATTTCTGTGTAATTTATCGGCAAATACACTTCACTGCTGTGAGTATTCAAAGGACTCTCTGTTCACATGCTGTTTATCTCGCGGCCATTCTTTCACTCCACAGGTGGTTCCACCCGGTGGGAGGGGGCCCATCCCCAGCAGAGGACTCTGAGACGCGGCAGGTACGATCTGAGCTATGTTTAGGTAGCTATTTTAGGACGGGTCCTCACAACTGTGACTCAACTATGACTTAACAGTTGATACCTTTATTTCTCACTAACAGAATATGGTTCCTAATTTTTCGTTCATATAGCAACTAATGTTGCCATGCAGATCTCCTGGTTGCTATGAGATGGGAATATAACCTTGCCCTGTGATTGGCCAGCGCCTCTCATGCTTGTGTGGTTCTCACATGGGCTGCTGACACTGAGCTGTTACTATGGTGAACTTTACAGTTTCCCTTGATTGGTGGATTACAGAAATAGGCCAGCAGTGGAATTCATTATATTCAGCTAAGTAAAAATGAAAAATAAATATAATAATGTTCCCCCATCATCAATGTGAAGAAAATATAGCATGCAATGAGATAATGAATCATCATCAGATGACACAGACCCTTCAAAGAGCGAACAGTGATGATCATCCTATGCCAAATTTGAGTGGGAAATATTTTCTCTCTTGCTTTGAATCACTGTTGAGAGTTAAGGGCATTGGACTGATCAGGCTAGGAGCCCGAGCTTTGGAAGGGGACATGGAATACAGATTGAAAAGAAAATGCCCTTCTCTCTGGGAGATTACGGGTTAGGCCAGAGCCTGCATGTGGAGGGTGGGAGGTCTGTCAGTTCCAGGCAAGACCTGATCCATTTTGCATCCCAGAAAATGTGTTCTTGGATGCTCCATCAGACAGGCTGCTGAGTGCTCCTGGGGAGAAATGGCTGATGACGTCAACCAAGCAGGGTTTGTGCTTCTGGCTCCCCACCCTCCCATGCTAGCCCAGGCTGGCTCAGCTGCCTTAGGTGAATAGGTGGGTCCTGGCTGTCAAGCCTCTTGCTCAGTAGAGACTGACTTCTAAACCTTCCAAATTCATAGCTCAGCTCTCTTCTCCTCAAGCTACTTCAGGAGGCAGATGGAAGACGAACCTGGAAAGAGGGGTCAGGGACCTACCTGTAATATCAAATCTGGGGTGAAGGGTGGAGAATGGAGAAAGACCAGGCAATCTGGGAAAGAGAGTCTGAAAGCTACAAAGACAAAGTTGTCATGGATTGAGCACTGGGCTGCTGTTTGGCACAGTTAATCGTTTTTTAGCAGCCCCTTCCTCTATATGACAAATTACTGTTAATAAGAATCATAAAGGGAGCAAGCAGTAGCAGTCAGAAAGGAAACACTCTTTGATTCAATTTTTGTATCATAACCATACAAAATTAAAAGTAAAATTGCTATAATCCCCTAACGTAGGAAGGTTGTTATTTATTTATTAGGTGTGCTCGTGTTCACGTGTGCACACGTGGAGGCCAGAGCAGGAGGTCCGCATCTTCCTCTGCCGCTCCCTCCTTGTTCCCCCGAGACAGGCTTTCTCACAGAAACGGAAGCTTGCTCACCATCTCAGCTAGTCTGGCTGCCCAGCGAGCTCTGGGGTCCACCTGCCTGTACCCCCCAACCCCACACTGGGGTTGCAGCTTCTCACCTGAGGACTGGCGTCTTCATGCTTGCACAGCTAGTGCTTGTTCCCACCCAGCCATCTTCCCAGCCCATCTTTCATTTTCATTAATATGCTTTTTGAAGAAAAGAATGAAATATATGCACACATCTCTCCCACTGTAGTGGACAGTAATTTATGTGTTTGGCAAATTTGTCAAAGGTTTGTCAAAGTTGTTTTTCTTCTCATATTCACGAAATGTCAATCTATCTTTGTTGCCAAAACATTTTTTATTATTTTTAATTTTGAAAAGCGAGGGAACAGATTAAGTATGAAAATGTCTTAAACAGAAGAATATGTTTATCTGTTTATTAACTCAATATATAAATAAATATTTATAAAAATAAACAATAATTTTATTTATTAAATTAATAATAGAATTGTTAAATTATTACTTATTATTAAATTAATAATAAAAATATTGGGGAAGGAAAGAAAACATCTTAAACAGAAGAATAAGTTTGTCTGTGATTAATGAAAAAAAATAAAAATAAAACAAAACCCTATATCACCACAAATTCTGAGAACTTAAGCACAGCTAAAACCTCTAAGCAGTCATACAGAATGACGGATTTGTCTTCCCGGTTACAGCCACTGTGCCGTCATTGTTCAGCTCCAGCCGAGTGGAGTATGTGGTACCAGGGAAGCTGCGGCACGAACTGTGCCCAGAGCAAGCTCTGTTGGGCATTTGCTCTCAAAACAAATGAATCGAGTTAGTTCTTTTCTTCAGCTTCCATGTAGACAGAGATGCTCGTTCTAAAAGAAACACCGACTGTACACTAACTGGAAACTTACATTTATACTGTTAAAACTCAGCTGCAGCCCCAGCAACTGTTCAAAACCTAGACCAATGGAAGGTTTTTTACGTTTCGTTTTCGGTTGAGGAGAGTAGCTTATCACTGACATTTGCTGTTGTGGTCACAAATGCCAAACTGACTTTCAGTGGGTTTAACATGGTTTTTTAAGTCCTTTTCAGACCAACCCCTTGATACCCTGCCCAGGGTAGCCTTGCCTCATGCTCTGCCCTCAGGGACTGCTGGAGAGAAACTCTAGGATTATGCTTTGCTCAAGCTGGAAGGGGACTAAAAGGTAGCTGTGCACTGGTCAGCAAATATCTAGTAAGTTCTCTGACCAGGACACAACCAAAGTGCTTTGTTTTCCTTTAGTCCCTAGCATAATAGAAAGAGGGGGGAATAAAGCCTCGGGCAGGGTCTTCCTCATAAAAATATCGCTGATTCCTACAGCTTTGCATGCTGTTTGCGTTTGCGCTGGTGTGGCCGAACACTCCACCTCAGTGTTGGGCCATTTGTTCTACTCATTCTGTTAACCTTTAAGTTCATGCTGCACTGAACTCAGCTCTGGGTTTATCTTTACTGATAAAACATGCAAAACATGCTCGCTAGAACCTTCAGCACTGGTCTAGTTGGGCAGCCGCATGACAGACAGGAAGTTGCTGGAACTCTTAAGAGCCAATAATAAGTACAGGAAGGAGGAAGAAGAAAAAAAAAATACAGAAGCCATGACTTACCCTGCAAGGCTGGCTAGGTTCGACACTCCCCTTTTTCCCTATTACCTCATCAGACAGCTATATTTAGAACCATCTTTGGATGGATGGTTTTCTAGGCAAGATGATTTCAAACTCTGATGTCTGATGTTTTATCCATGTTCCTGTATATTCCTTTTAGCTTAATGTTATTAATGCTCCATGGGCAACTTCCTCAGGAGAGCAGATACTTCTGGACGAAGTAATGTACTGTCTCTAGCACTTTAATATAAAAGAGCATCTTTTTGACCTCCGTTATTTGACCACCAAGATGGGAAGCCTGGGTTCTTAGCCACAAAGACACCTCTCAACTCAGCCCTGCTCAGCCTCGATTGTACACCTTTATGTTAAGACATTTCAATGCCTACTCATAATAAACAAGAGAAAAGGACCCATTCTGTTGATAACAGGTTTGAAAGCCCTTGACCTGTAAACAATAACAATACTTTAATTTTCTTTTCTTCCCAAGAACAGGGTCGTCTTCCCAGCCTGGGTACCACACAGCTCCAGTGCTGCTCCTCCAGAGCTGGGAACTTCATTTGTGCTTCATTTTTCTTCTCCTCACATGTTGCGAGAGCCCTCTGAGACTTCTTCTTGGTTCTGCTTCAGGCTCCATAATAGCAACAGAGCCACACTTCTTAATACACCAAGGGCAGGCAGCATCCAGCCCAAGTGGCTCCCATGAAGTATGTGTAGGAGTGAGGCTGTGGGATAATGCTTTTGTACACTGGTTTGATAAAATGCTGATTGGCCAGTAGCCAGGCAGAAAGTATAGGCAGGATAAGCAGACAAGGAGAATTCTGGGAAGAGGAAGACTGAGTCAGGAGATGCCAGCCCACCATCCAAGGAGCAGCATGTAATGGCACACAGGTAAAGCCACAGAAAACATGGCGACATATAGATGAACAGAAATGGGCTGAGTTTAAGTATAAGAGCTGGTCAGTAGTTAGCCTGCACTAACGGCCGAGCAGTTTTAATTAATATAAGCCTGTGTGTGTTTATTTGGGTCTGAGCAGCTGCAGAACGGGCAGGACACAGGGAAACTTCAACTACAGAGTGGTGTTTGAAGCATGCACTAAGGAATTAGGAACCAACCAGGACAAAGACCAAGACTACTGACAGTATGTTTCTGAAAAGGCACTTGCATCGTAACTGTAAGAAAGAAAAGAATTTTCTTTTCTGCTGAGAACATTTATTTCTAGGAGCATTTGTGTGTGTGTGTGTGTGTGTGTGTGTGTGTGTGTGTGTGTGTGTGTGTTCTCAGGCTGCCATGGAAAACACATAGGTGAACTGTAGAAGCTGAACTGGAGGGTGTTGAGAGGCCAGTTTGAAGGGGTTCCCGTGAAGAGCAAGTGAGGTGGCATTGACTTTAGTAATAATTTATCTCTGCTCAAAGTTTAAAAGTATACTTGTGTCACAGTAAATTTAAGAATACTCGGTCCCTGGCCATTTGGATGCCATGTTTATTTCTGCTACAAGTGGTTAATAAGAAGTACTAAGGCTGGCTAGGTTCCCGGACTCTGGGCTATAGAGCACACGTTAGTAATGTAATCAGGACTCAAGTTTACACTGTCATGAACCATTGTCCTTTGCTGCACATAATAATGTTTTCCCAGGAATGTATATCTAAGTTAAATATGGTTTGTCTTTTAAAATATTCATTGTTTTTAGTTTTTGTGTACTAGTGTTTTGCCTGCATGTTGGCCCACCCACCATATGCACGTCTAATGCACAGGGGCCAGGAGAGGGTATTAGATCCCCTGGAACTGGAGCTATAGACAATTGGGAGCTGCCATATGAGTGCTGGGGACCAAACCTCTGGAAGAGCATTGAGTGTCCTTAACTGCTGATCCACCTCTACACTTCCTAAGTGTTTTTAAATAGACTCACATGTTGATTGCTTTAAAAGACTTTTTTTTTTAATTCCTGTGAAATTTTTTTCTGCAATTAGAGATGAGTTGGAGACACACACACACACACACACACACACAGTGAGCTCAATATTCTCATGCATCAAATTAGAGGGTAAGTGTGATGAAGGATCTTGAGAGCCCCATCTGGCTTTATCAGTCCGGGCTTTAGGAGCTAGCTGTATTGTAGCGTGCACAATCGCTCCTGTGTGTTGATGGCTTTTGCTCTGCTACCTAAGGGAGTTTGTCACGTCAAACACTGGTTTGCCCCCTTCTTTCTTTCCTTTTTCTTCAGGGGTGAAGAATGAGTCCTAGGCAACGGGGTAAGAAAAACACAAACAGATCAGCGAGAAGCTAGCGGGAGATAGAAAGGCAGTGAGCTACGCCAGCATTTCTGCAGGCAGCCGGTCCTAGACAGCAGAAGGGGAGCCTCCGGTGTCCACTGACAGCTCTGTGCCCTGCCTGGCTCTCAGCACAGACACCAGACATCCAGGCGGAGCCATGAGCCCTTCCTGGAACCCTGCAAGCTGGTGTCATGCCTTCTTCTTGCTGGAGGAGGCTGTGACCTATGTCACAGGAAGTGAATCCATAGGGCAGGGTTCCTCAGTCTTTACCTTGTGATTTTTCCCAAACCCAAAAGTTCTGTGAATAAGTATTTTTTCCCTTGGTGATAGTAAAAATTAAGTCACTTTGAACCACTAGTGGCTTCGAACGGTGTAAACTCATTCTTCACAAAGAGGTCCTGTTAGCTAAGAATACTTACTAAAATGTGAAGATGCTTGACAGGACATATCTGTCTCCCAGCCAAGCAAATTGCTCAGACTGTGGATGCAGGACTACATCGCTCCCAAAGTAACTTGTTTTAGTTTCCCACACTTTCCTGAGAACCTGCTCCATCCGTGCCGACAGCAGGGTAGGGAGGAGTAGCCCAAACCTCCTGGCACGTGGTCTGTGGTGTAAGCTGTGTTTCCCGAAGCCACATAGCAACCAATGCTTTCTGCCTAGAATCTTGTGGTGCACAACTGCACACTGATGGATTCCAGTTCATCTTCTGCTAATTGTCAAAAGCACAAGTTCCAAGGTTGTCTGTGCTGCATCTGGACTGTGGCAGCAGTTCCCAGGGATGATTGTTTTATTACGACTCAGAGCACAGTGCCAGAACCTTTGAACAGCTCTGGCTTGTCTACAATCTTAGATGATTACAGAGCAGCTGCTATTCTTTACTCATTGAAGAAGAGCATGGGTTACCTCTCACAGGCTATTCTGTTTATATACAACCCCCCCCAAAAAAAAACCCAGCTATTTTTAAAACTGTGACTTTCAAAAGCTATAACCCTTTCTTGACTGTATCAACAAATCCTTATATATCATTATATATTGAATATATTTTACCTGCAACTCTGACTGAATTTGTGCAAGTTAAATAGCTACTAAGGTACAAACTAACTTAAAGTAGAAATTCTCTTGAAACTGCCACAGAATGTCTAATTTCTATTAGCATCTTCTTAGCTATCAAAAGTTGACGTTCAGCTGGACGTGGTAGTGGATAGCTGTGATCCCAGCACTTGGAAGACTAAGACAGAAGGGTTAGGAGTTCTAGGCTAGCCTGGGCTATGTAGTAAGGGACTGTCTAAAAAAGGAACACAAATATTGATGAGTAGGGACCTACAGCCACCGTGTAAACCATATAATATTAAAAATGGTAACTAAGCTTCAAACCCTGAGACAAGATGATGAAAACACAAACCTGAGCCGCACAGTGGTGCACACCTTTAATCCCAGCACTCAGGAGGCAGAGACAGGTGGATCTCTGTGAGTTCAAGGCCAGTCTGGTCTACAGAGAGAGTCCCAGGACAGCCAGAGCTATTACACAGAGAAACCCTGCCTAAAACAAAACAAAACAAAAACCCCACAAACATGAATATGGACAAACATAGAACCTTAAAAACAAGCTAGAAGAAGTGACAGGAAGTTACTGAAGGCAAATTTAAGTTATCCAACAAGACTATAAAAACACAGAACACACTGTACAACATGGAAGGTGGACACCTTGGAAACTGAGCAAATTAACGTCATTTGAACTTCTTGGTCTGAACATCCTCTTCTACCTTCCTACCCCACAAGTCTTATTGACAGTGCTGCTTGGCAGTGGCCCATGAAGGAGGAGTGGCTGGGATTGGCTCTGCACCTGTGTAACTCTATCCTGTATTCTCAATAGCTGCGCACCCATGGGCATTTTTGTTCAGGTCTGATAGGATTAGTGGAGCCATTTTTTTCCTCTTGCATTTATTCTTCCTTTAAATCCCTTAAGAAAATAGCTCAAAGATGACTCCCACTGTCTTTGATCTCTGAACAGGAAGGTGATTCCAATATGATTAATGGGCTCAACTGGACCTCGTCCCGTGACCTAAGGATGACGTGGGCTCCCCAGAATGTTTAAAGGAATGAGAAGAGACCAGTGTGTTCTGGTGGCAGTTGGCCTCCTGGAAGTTTGTAGGCTTGAAGAGCTCTTTACCCTAGCAGGGTTCCCCATCATTGTGTGGCAAAGGCATGTGCAAGGGACTGTGTACTCACCAGCTCCTGGGAGTAACTCCACCCCTCTGCTACCTATAGGTCTCCTCTGATCCAAGGATCTCTCAGAGGTACCTGATTGGAATGCAAAGAGGAACCTGGCCCAGAGAGAGAAACAGCAGGAAGGAGATGAACTGGTGCACAGACAGCTCCCGGCTCAGAGGAGCTGAGTCCTCATTCAAGCCATGCTGAGTTTAGGGTCAGGTTGTCTTCTTCTTGATAAACTGTGTGATATCGGCTATAATATATAGATTCTGTCCATCTCAATCAATTTTTATTTCTTTTGAGAAATATCCCTTTAGATCAGTGAAGGCTCTGGACTAGTGGGCACAGGATGCTTGTGTTATCTTTGTCTAGACGTGGCATCTTGTCTGAGTTGAAAGCATGAGCTGGATTTGGTATGCTAAGGTTTGCTGAGGTGTCCTGACCCAATACTAGGTCACCTGGGAAAGGAGCATGTGTTAGTTAGGATTTCTATTGCTGTGAAGAGACACCGTGTGTGGGGGGCTGTTCTCGGGTTCCTCGTGGCTTTACCCAGCAG